>JARVZY010009356.1:0-27216 GCA_030686995.1 Artemisia argyi
ACCCGTTGTCTTGTATTTCTTATTTTCTTGTCACTGTTTTCAGGATCCAATGTGTTTATATTTATCTCTTTTGGAATCCCTTGCCTATTACACATAAGGTACTTACTTTTTACCAAACCACTTCTTGTATTTTTTTTGCGCCGATTTTTTAACTTCAAATCCTGCTACTTCAGCATATTTGTTATACATTTCAACGCATTCCTCTATCGTATTATACTTTTTCCCCTCAACAGGTATATAAATATCATCAACAACTGGTTCCCAATTAACAGATCCCCCGGGAGTTTCTTCATGTGCATATAAAGTTGGCCATGGTGTTGTCACAGATGCTTAAATATAGTATTTTCATTAGAATCATATATGATTTATGAAGAATCATATATGATTCTACAAGAATCATATATGATTGTTTTCTTTTTTAATTTGCAGAAAGTATAAAACAGAATATATTATAAATAGATTCCCCAAAAGAATCATATATGATTCAACAATAATCATATATGATTCAACAATAATATATTAATAAGCTTAAAAAGCAAAAAAAATAAGCTAAATCACATATGATTTACCTTGAATAACAGTAATATTTTCTTCTTCCACATCAGCATCTACCAACATTTCATCAATATTTTCTTCTTCCACATCAGCATCTACCAACATTTCATCAATATTTTCTTCTTCCACATCAGCAATATTTTCTTGTTCCACATCAGCATCCATCAATATTTCAGCTTCATTCATAACCTCATCATCCACCATAACGATCTGAGATTCTGTTTTTTAAGAAAATCGCATGTGATTTTGTTAATATATATATATATATATATATATATATATATATATATATATATATATATATATATATATATATATATATATATATATATATAGTATTTACATTACAACGATCAAATACTCTTTATTTTCTGAATAGAATCATATATGATTCTACAAGAATCATATATGATTCTGTTACAGATAAAACAGAATCTATTAATAAGCTTAAAAAGCAAAAAAATAAGCTGATTTACATTTCATATCTGATCTACTATAAAAAAAAAAAAAAAAAAAAAAAAAAAAAAAAAAAAAAAAAAACACAGAAGCCACCATATCTGATTCTACTATAAAAAAATAAGCTGATTTACATCAACACCCATATCTGATTCTACTATATATATATATATATATATATATATATATATATATATATATATATATATATATATATATATATATATATATATATATATATACCTTCATCCACATCAGCATCCATCATACCTTCTTCCACATCAGCATCCACCATACCTTCTTCCATATTTGATTCGACGGTTGTGGATGACGACTGTTGGGGATGACGACGGTTGTGGATGGCGACAGTTGGGGATGAAGATTGAGGAGGTTGTGGACTGGGGATGACGATTGGGGAGGTGGTGAACGGTTGGAGATGACGGTTGGAGGTAGACGGATGGAGATGACGGTTGGAGATGACGGTGGAGGTGGTGGACGGTTGGAGGTGGACGGTGGAGGTGGGGAATGCATATCTGGTTGGAGAAGAGGGTTTACGGTGTGTGTGTTTTTTTGGGGAAAGAATGAGGGTAATGATTTTTTTTTTTATTATGTAATTGCCTTTTTTTCACCTCTGGTGTAAATATTAGATCTAATCTAAGCCATTGGATCAAATTAGATTGTATGGTTAGGATTTGTTGATTGGATCTATGGGAAGGAGGGGTTCTTCATGGATCTCAACTCGTATGTCAAGTGTGTCGTGACCTTAAATACGCGACATGTTGGGGTACTTTTGAAATGTCCAAAAAGCTTGGGTAGATTGGGACACAACCCCTTTGGCAGGGGCTCTGCCGTAATTTTCGCAAACATTTGTGCCCGACTATGCACAATTGATTATGAACCGTACTGAAAGATTCCCAACCAACATCAGTTTCTAATGACAAATATTGTATCGGGAAAAAGTTATAAATACATAACGTACTTTTCAAAATAACTCATTATTCTCTATGAACTTTACTTATTGTCATAATACATAACCGTTTTCATTTCATTTGGTTATTTAACGATCGTTTGCAACAAACATTTGCACCGTTAGTCTTTTATACTAACGACCGTTTAAAAAAAAAAATTAACATTTTTTTTTTGAAATCTAGATAAAATCTTTTTTTTAATAAAAATCTAGAAAAAAAAGTTAAAAAAAATATAAAATTTTTAAAAAAAGTTAAAATAAAAAAAATTAAAATGTATTAAAATAAGGAATTTTTTTTAAAAAAAAATCAATTTTTTTCAAAAGTTAATTTTTAAAAAAAAATCAAAATTTAAAAAAAAAATATTAACATTTGTGAAAAAAATTTAAAAAAAAATTATAAATACGCATTTTTTAAAAAGATTAAAAAAATTAATGTTCGTCCATATTTTTTTTAATCCGGATTAAAAAAAAAATAAATAAATAAACTAAAAAAAAGTTAAAAAAATTTTAAAATTTTTTAAAACAATTAAAATTTTTAAAAAATTGAATTTTTTTAAAAACAGTGAAAAAAGGTTAAAATTAAAAAAATAATAATAAAATTTATTATTTTTTATTTTTATTCACAAATATTATTTTTTTCTAAAATATATTTTTATTCAAATATTTTTCTAAAAAATTTTTATTCGAATTTAAAAAAAAAATCTAAAAATATTTTTATTCAAATAATTTTCTAAAAAAATTTTATTAGAGAAAAATTTTATTCGAAAATTAAAAAAAAAAAAAGAATATTATTTAAATTTTTTCTAAAAATTTCCATTTTTTTTTAATTTTTCGAATATTTTAAGATTTTTTTTTCGATAATTATTTTTTGATTTTTTTTTCCAAATTTTTTTTTCAAAAAAAAGAATTAGAAAATAAAATTTTGCAAAAAAAAGTTGTACGAAAAAAAATTTCAATTTTTTTTGAAAAAATAAATATAAAAAAAAAAAGGTTTTTGAAAAATAAATTTCGAAAAGAATTTTATTTTTTAAAAGATTTTCGGAAAAATTTTTATTTTTTTGAATAAAAGTGAACAAAAAATGTTTTTGTAAACATGGACCAAAGGTGAAAGTCAACTAAACCACAAGGAGCATTATTGTAACTTTTATAACTGAAAAAAAAGTTAAAGGACTAACGGTGCAAATGTTTGTTGCAAACAGTTGTTAAATAACCAAATAAAATGAAAACGGTTATGTATTATGACAATAAGTAAAGTTCATAGAGTATAATGAATTATTTTAAAAATTATGTTATAAATTTATAACTTTTTCACTATTGTATCCGTAGTCAGTAAGATTTAAAGTTTTTTATGGTCACTAGATGTTTTGCCCGAATTTTATTTGAATAGAACACTCTATATTTCGATGGTGAGTTTGACAGATTACTCAACTAGATTTCATCTTGGTAACAAAAATTGCAACTAATCGAAATGAATTCAGAATCATGGTCATCAATCGTATACATTCAACTATTGTGGCAATTTATAATCATAGAACACACTTTCACAGGAAGATATATTACGGAGTACATTTTTACTAATCTCTACAATGGTCAAACTGTGTCACTATCTACTTTCTCTTAAAAAAACCTACGAGAGAGTGATGATTAACTGCATCCACGACTAGTAATTACTGATCATGAGCGAGCGTTGTAAAAAGAGAACATCGAAGCAAAGGAGTGAGCTAAGCTTAACACGATACATACTTTCACTTGACCTCTTCTTGGTATCGGGCGCCTATTAATTGCTGCTGATCGGTTAATACTTCCGCGGTCAAAAGCGCTTGATGATTTTTTTATTCCGGCCATCTTAAATGAATAAATCCTGTTACATTTTTTTTTTTTGTGTGTGTGTGTGTTTATGTTTCTAGGTGTTTTTGAGTATGTCTAATGAATGAAGTTTACAAGTCACTAATTAAGTAGGCTATATATATATATATATATATATATATATATATATATATATATATATATATATATATATATATATATATATATAGAAGCATGGGTTGGAAATGACTTTGTTAAAGTAACTAGTTATAATACCTGTGCACGCACAGGGTTTTTAAATTTTCGTTTTGATTATGTATTATTATCGATTAAGAAAATGAACCACTTAACATGTTTCAAATGGTTTTACTTTGTGGACTAAAAATAAAAAAATCACATGTATATATGTTATAATCTACCTATTATTTTAGGAGAATGTTTTTGGATTAAAAATTATATTGTATTATTAGAAAAATCACATGATGATACTTGACTTACATGAAATGTTAGTGATATATACTATTAGTTTTGCAAACTCGTGCTATCAATTTACGATGTGTTTTGTAATTATTGTATTTCGTTTACTTATATTTTCGTTAAAATATGTAGCATATTTAGATAGCTTTGAAGATTGATTCATTTCCTTGATTATGAATAACCATCATACCATGTTTACTAATGTACCTTTTTGTTTGGAAAATTGTATAAGTTTGTGAATTTACTTCTCATGTTTGATCATACAATTACCAAATTAACATAGATGCTTACACTATAGCTTCTTTATTACATAAAGAGAAACGAAAAAGGATGTAATGGTAGAACTCAAATTTAATCTTACGTTTATGTATAATGTATAAGAATTTGATAAAACATCACGTCAATGAATAAAGTTAGGTTACCACCTACGTTTTTATAAGGAGGTGATTGTTATCAAATAAGGATTGTGATGCGTGCATTTTTCTTTTTATATAATTTAAGGAAAACACATTCTATATTAAACAATGACTATCTAACATTTTTTTTTTTTTTTTTTTTAATAATTAGCTTTGTATAACGTTTTTAACTGGCAGACATGTTGAGGTTGAAGTTAATTTTGTTGTTTAACTTTAACTATTGATATCATGTTGTACAAAATGTGTGAATTTAGTAGCACATAATGAGCGCTGATGAAGTTAAAATATGCTCCGTAAGGTTTTTAAAATATTTTTATGGATATCCATATACAAATTTTAAATAACAATTTCATGAGTCGTTGTTATAAGTAGAATCACGTATATTTATTTTCATATCACATTATCGTGCTTACCATTTGATATTTATATTCCCATGTTACTAATAATTTAGCCGTATTTCAAACCCGTGTACGCATAAATTAAACTTTTAAATAGTAACATGAGTCCTTATTTAAAAAAATATTCTAATAGATGAAAGTTTAAAACTAACATTAGTTTAAAAAAATATTTAACGTATATTAAAACTAATTCACATATTTACCAAATTTTGTAATTTTAATGGATGAAAGTCTAAAAACTGATACTAATACTCATGTAATTTTAAACAAAGTTAATATTATAAAGTATAGTGGGTACAAAGTGTAAGGGGTTATTTGTGTTTTTTCTAAAGTCATTAAAAAACATGGAAACTTGTAATTTTACACTTTACTCTATATAAATTATTTAAAATTCAATCACTAAAGTTTTATTAATTATTTCCTCTTTTTTTAAGTTTTTGTTTTCATAAATTTGACACCTATATTTTTATGCATTTTTTTCTTAACCAAATTTTTTCACCAAATTTATTAAGTTTGACCAAATTCAATTTAATTTTGACTTTTTATTGACCAATCACGTTGCTCGATTTCGCCTACATGGCAAAATCGAGCTCTGCTATTGGTCCAATTATTTTTCAATGAGAAAGGATTTGCAAAAACTATCCGAAATAATGTAATTCTTTTATTATATAAAAGATTAGTGATAGCATATTTTTAAGAGGTGGTTTAATTATTGTAACCTTTAGTTTTTATAAAGTTCCCACTACTTTCTTTCTTTAGTGATTTAAAGTTTTAAACAACTTCCCACTATTTTTTTATTGTCTTTATCATTATTATAAAATTTAAAGTATACACGTTTCTTTAATCAAGTGTGTAAAAGTACACACGTTTTTTATTGTCTTTATCATTACGGAATATTTAGGGCCCGTTTGGTATAGGGTTTTTTGATGGGGTTGGACTCAAGGATGGTTAAATCCTTTGTTTGGTATAGATTGGGGTGGGTTCAAACCCTCCAACTCTACTATCTACAAAACCCACCACACCCTCTTACTTTTCTACACTTTTCATCATTTTATGGGCCCACCCTACACTCTTCTCTCTTTCTCTCTCTTTATTTCTTTTTTCTTTTTATTATAAAATTATATTTTTAATTAAAACTTTTCTCTCTCCTCATTTAATTTAAACATTTATTAAATTTAAATCCAAATTCAAATCCAAATCCAAATCCTAAACCCATCTACAAACCAAACGGGCCCGTATTTAGTTTATCCTAACTCTAGAGTTACTTTATTTTACATACTCTAATTTTGGTGCATACCAAGTGACAAATCTCCACTATTCATCTAGTTTTATCTAATGGTAGAGATTAACCTAGGAAACATAAGTTCATTTTTTCCCATTTTTTTTTTCTTTTTGTCTTTCTTATTATTATTATTTTTTTTTTCAATTCACGTATTTATGTTTTTCTTTCTTTTTCGTTCTTCTTTCAATTCATTTTTTTTAATTTCACTTTTCTTTTAGTTCACATTCTTTTTTAATTTACTCTTTTTCCTTTTTTTTTTCTTTTTTCGCTTTCATACTTTTTTTACTGTTTTCGTCCGTTTTTGCTCGCTTCATCCGTTTTTGTCTGTTTTCATACATTTTCGTCCATTTTCTTACGTTTTCGCCCGTTTTCATTTGTTTTTCTGGCATTTTCATACGTTTTCGTTCGTTTTAATACGTTTTCATCAATTTTCTTTCGTTTTCGTCCATTTTTCATACGTTTTCGTCCGTTTTCAGACGTGCTTTTATGCTTTCATACGTATTCGTCCATTTTCTTGCGTTTTCATACATATTCATCCATTTTCTTGCCTTTTCATTCGTTTTCTAAAGCTTTCGTCTGTTTTCGTCCGTTTTCATACGTTTTCGTCCATTTTCTTACGTTTTTATATGTTTTCGTCCGTTTTTTTTTTCGTTTTCGTCCATTTTTCATACATTTTCGTCCTTTTTCATATGTGTTTTTACTCTTTCATATATTTCATCCGTTTTCATTTATTTTCGTCCGTTTTTAAATACTTTTGGCTGTTTTCAGACATTTTTATACGTTTCTGAATATCATAAGAGATATTCTGTGATATTCAGAATATCACAAGTGATATTCCGTGATATTCTGAATATCACAAGTGATTTTTTGAATATCACATGTGATATTCTTTGATTTTCTGAATATCACAAGCGATATTCTGAGTACTACAAATGATATTCTGAATATCATAAGTGATATTCTGTGGTATTCAGAATATCACAAGTGATTTTCTAAATATCACAAGTGATTTTCAACTAATGTTTTGTAACATGAAAATCACAAGTGATATTCAGAAAACCACAAGTGATAGATATTCAGAAAATCACAAGTGATATTCAGAATATCACAAATGATATTCAGAAAATCACAAGTCATACTCTGAATATCAATTGTGATATTCAAAAACATATGGAAAACATAAGAAAATCACAAGTGATATTCGTCTATTTTCGTCCGTTTTCATTTGTTTTCGTTCGTTTTAATACGTTTTCTTCCATTTTCTTTCGTTTTCGTCCATTTTTCATATGTTTTCGTCCGTTTTTAGATGTGCTTTTACGCTTTCATACATTTTTGTCTATTTTCATACATATTCGTCCATTTTCTTGCGTTTTCATCCGTTTTCTTACGCTTTCGTCCGTTTTCATACGTTTTTGTCCGTTTTCTTGTGTTTTCTTACATTTTCGTTCATTTTCATACGTTTTCATATGCTTTTTTCGTTTTCATCCATGTTTCATACATTTTTGTTCTTTTTCATTCGTGTTTATATCATTTTATACGTTTTCATCTGTTTTCATTCACTTTCGTCCGTTTTTAAATGCAAAAAGGCTGTTTTTAGACATTTTCATACGTTTCTGAATATCATAAGAGATATTCTGTGATACTCAGAATATCATAAGAGATATTCTGTGATATTCAGAATATCACAAGTGAATTCCTTGATATTCCGTGATATTCTGAATATCACAAGTGATTTTTTGAATATCACAAGTGATATTTTTCATTTTTTCATCCATTTTTGGACGTGTTTTTACGTTTTCATAGGCATTTGTCCGTTTCAAACATATTCATCCATTTTCTTACATTTTCATCCGTTTTCTTGCGTTTCTATTCATTTTCGTCCATTTTCATCCATTTTCTTTCGTTTTCGTCCTATTTTCCATACGTTTTCTTCCTTTTTCATACGTGTTTTTATGCTTCCATACGTTTTCATCCGTTTTCATATATATTATACCGTTTTCTTACATTTTCGTCGTTTTCATTCGTTTTCATACGTTTTACAATGTTTTTTGCCATTCTTAGACGTTTTCATATGTTTCAGAATATCACAAGGGATATTCGGAATATCACAAGTGATTTTCTTAATATCACATGTGATATTTTGTGATTTTTTGAATATTACAAGTGATACTCTGAGTACCACAAATGATATTCTGAATATCATAAGTGATATTCTATGATAATCCAAAAATCACCAAAGTGATAGATATTCAAAAAATCACAAGTGGTATTCAGAATATTACCAGTGATATTCAGAAAATCACAAGTGATATTTTAAATATCAATCGTGATATTAAAAAACGTATGAAAATGGACAAAAACGTAAGAAAATGGACGATTACACATGAAATCGGACAAAAACTTAAGAACATTACAAGTGATATTCTGAAAATCACAAGTGATATTCTGAATATCACTTGTCATATTCAGAAACATAAGAAAACGGACGAAAACGTAAGAAAATGGGCAAATATGTATGAGAACTTGGGTGATATTCTAAATATCCCTTGTGATATTCAGAATACAAAACGTATGAAAATGTCTGAGAATGGCCAAAAACATTGAAAAACGGACGAAAATGAATGAAAATGACAAAAATGTAAGAAAACGGAAGAATATGTATGAAAATGGACGAAAATTTATGAAAGCGTAAAAACATGTATGAAAAAGAAAGAAAACGTATGAAAAATAGGACGAAAACGAAAGATAACGGATGAAAATGGGCGAAAACGAATGAAAACGCAAGAAAACGGATAAATATGTATGAAACGGACAAAAATGTATGAAAGCTTAAAAACACGTCTAAAAGCGGATGAAAACGTATGAAAAATGGACGAAAATGAAAGAAAACGGATGAAAACGTATTAAAACGAACGAAAACGTATGAAAACGGACGAAAACGTATATAAACAAAGGAAAACGTAAGAAAACGTAAAAAAACTGACGAAAATGTGCGAAAACATAAGAAAACGAACGAAAAAGTATGAAAACGAAAAAATGTATGAAAATTGGCGAAAACGTATGAAAATAGGCGAAAGCGGACAAAAACAGATGAAAACAGTAAAAAAACATATGAAAACAGAAAAAAAAAAAAAAAAAAAAAAAAAAGTGAACTAAAAAAAGTGAGCTAAAAGAAAAGTTAATTAAAAAAACGTGAATTAAAAGAACAACAAAAAAGAAAGGGAGAAAAAAATAGAAAAGAAGAAAAAAAAGTTACGTGAATGAATGAAAAAAAAAGGAAGAAAAAAATGAAAAAAAAGAATAATAAAAAAGACAAAAAGAAAAAGAAAAAGACAAAAAAGATAAAAAAAAAAAAAACATGGACTTGTTTCCTATTTAATTTTAGGTTAATACCCACTATTAGATCAAACTAGATGGATGGTGAGGATTTGTCCCCTTGTATGCATCAAAATAAGAGTATGCATTTGAATTTTCCCCCTAACTCTAATTATACATTACAACTTTCTAGTACTCAACCTCGTTGGAATATTTGTTTAGTCACTTTTACCGCAGTGGATACTTGGAATATTTGGAAATTTTAAAATCAACTTTGTGTTGATTAGGGATGAGCATGGTATCAGATTCATACTCCCTCCGTCTCAAATTATAAGTCCATTTTCTTGTTTTTGGTTGTCTCAAAACACTTGTCCATTTCCTATTTCAACTAATAATATAACACTTTTGTGGAGAGAGAAGAAATTTAATTGGTGAATAAATTGGTTAGTGGGAATTTATTAAACTTTGTGCAAAGTCAAAATGAACTTATAATTTGGGACGGGGGGAGTACTGAATTGGTGGTATCATTTTTTCTCAAGTATGAAAAGGGTTACTGGTACTGCATCGGACGGAATTTTGGTACCAGTACTGGGAAGTCGGTACCTATCAGTTCTTCCTGTTTTTGTTGCCAATACTGGGAAATCGGTACCAATCGACTAAAATTGACTGTTGGTACATGATGCGTGTCGCGTGCTATGTCGTTGGTAGTTAATCAAGTTTTAAATTTATATTTAGGCGACTTATCCTATAACACACAGTAACGAGCAGTGTACCCGATAAGTGTAGGCTAGTTGGTAAGTAGAGTGTCGATCACTAAGAGTGGAACGTTAACACCTGGAATGTCTATCAGTATTTTAATATCCTAAGTTAGTTTTACAATCTAATCTAACGCGAGGGGGTTCAGTCTGAGAGACTGACACGATTTGGTTTAATTAAATAAACTAATAAAACTATTAAGGCAGAATACAACAAATGGCGAACACGTACACAGATTGATAACAGATACAAATAAGAGGCCTGACTAATGATTAAGTACCTTGTCACTTGTTTTATTCATAGTTTTATATGATAAGTGTCGTAAACTCTTCTCTCTCGTTGGTATCTTGACTATAGGCGAGTAAACCCTTATTGATCACTTATGTCTATATTATTTAACCTTTTTACAGGCTTACACCCCAAGCTTTCCACTGTTAGAAATAGAGGTTATCAAAGCCAAGATTTTGAAACCCGGGTCGACCCGGCCGAGTTAACCGGTTCGACCGGTTCCGGCTGAAAAAACGGGTCAAAACAACCCGGGTTTCTAAAACCGGGTTAACCGGTTTGACCCGCCGGGTTTTGAGTGACCCGGGTCAACCCGGTTCTCGAAACCCGGCCGGGTTTCATTTTTTCAAAATATTTTAATAAAAACCCGAGTTGACCCGGTGGTCGACCCGGTTGACCCGGCGGTCGAACCGGTTGACCCGGTCAAAAAAATAAAAAATAATAAATTGAAAACCGGGTTAACCCGGCGGTCCAACCGGTCGAACCGGTTGATCCGGTGCCTGGTGACTCGACCGGGTCGATTTCGAACCCGGTTTTCAAAACATTGATCAAAGCAAATATAACAAGAACCAAATAAACATCAAATAAACTTTAATCGATGGGAAAGAAATTTTAAGGGGAGCAATATGACGGTCACAAGCCCATCAATCCTGATTAATTAAAGTGTACTATTACAATAAACAAAACTACTTAATAGAATTAAAACACAAGCAGGACCTTTTTACTGCTCTGAAATGTTCAATGTGGTGTGTCTTGTATTGCCTTTTCGTCTGTATTCTGCTCCTTAGGGTTTCTCTATAACTTTGTTGCACACGAAACTCGGCTGTATCTTGGGGTATTTATAGTTTATGTTTGAGGGTTTGATGCGGCGCATCTATTAAGTTGATGCGGCGCTTTATTTAACTTCGCGTGGGGTCCAAGATTAATATACTCTGGAATATTCGTACACCATCTTCAGATGCGGCGTATCTTTAATATCAATGCGGCGCATGTCCTTCAGTATCTTGGATTGTATTTAGTCTTGAGAGTGATGCTCCGTATGTCACAAATGTAATGCGGCGTATATGGGCTAGAACAAGTTGGTTCTTCTTCATTGACCAAAGTTTCATATGCGGCGCATGGAATAATTTACATGTGGCGCATTCTTCAAAGTCAGGCAATGAACTTTGGTTATGAACTTGTGATCTTCTTTGCTATAAAATATCTCACAAATGAAATGAAATGTTAAGGTGTTAGATGAATGCAATGAGAATGTATGTGTGAATTATAGTGAAAAGTGATAAGAGATTTCTTTGCAATTGGCTTGGTATTTATAACCATTCAAGCCAGCAGACTGACGGATCTGGCGGAACCAAAACAAGGGTTCCGCCCTTGTACCCCCAGGGTTCTGCTAGGTCTGACAATCAAAGGACTAAATAAATCTTTCTATATCAAGCAATGTCAAATCATGTTTCTATAAGTCAACACACAATTGATTGAGTAAGAGACTATCCAAATGTGTAAGAGATCTTTATAGAAAGTCAACTACTAGATTTAGTAAGCTTTCCATAAATGCACATGATGTAAGCTATGATGTCATATTACATTTTCTATTTTTAGTAATATGAAAATGTTATGTCTAATGTGAAATGTAAATGTAGCAAGTAAAGTCTAGTTATACAAGAATAAAACTAAAGTTGTGTTTTACTAAAAACTAAAGTTTATACTTTGTCGTTAACAAAACTTAGCAAAGATCGTAAAATATAAATAACGTTTTTAGACGATATTTGTATTAACACACTCAAAAAATAACTATTTAAATTTAATATTAATTACTTTTAATATAATTAAAAAAATTATCTATTATAAATACTTTTATAATATTTGAAGCTTTTGCTTGTCCTTGTGGACGAGGAGACGTACTTCTGTGAGAAACGCATAAATCTTACTCCCATGGTAAACTATACTATGCGTGTCCTACATCAAAGGGTGGGACAGAGGATTATGGATGCAATTTTTTTTATGGAAGGAGGAACGACTCCGTAAAATGATCGGTTCTACTGGAGCTTCAACGCCTCCAACTCATTCCACAGGACCATCCATAACTCCAACTCGTTACACTGCAGGACCTTCAACATCGAGTCCTGGATATACAGAGTGCTCAAACTGCATCACCAAATAATGGAACTTAATAAAATGCTAGAATTGTATCAGCATCCCAGCAACCACACAATTGATTCAGCTGTCTTATTTCACGAGCTTTATGAGATTATAGGTGATATGGGAAATCTTCGTATGTAGTGTTGTTGTTGTTGTTGTTTATTGTGTTGTTGTTGTTGTTGTTGTTGTTGTTGTTGTTGTTGTTGTTGTTGTTGTTTATTATTGTGTTATTGTTGTTGTTGTTGTTGTTTGTTGTGTTATTGTTGTTGTTTAATAAAATGTTTTTGTTATGAAAACTGATGTCCAACGTGCTTTATATTTTTAATTCGTACGCTTTAATGTTTGGTGATACCATTAGCTCTTCCCTTTCTTCCATTATCATCTCTTCCGCCATTGTTGTACTTGTAAGATGTTGGTTCGAACTATTATCTTAATATTCTTTTCTCGTAAGCTTTAATTCGAACTATTATCTTAATATTTTTAACAAAAAAATATTTTATTCAAACACGAAGGCAAACATTTTATTCAAACCACGCAAGAGTTGTAAACCAGATACATTTTCATACAGACTCAAACTAAACAGCTCGACAAGCAAACGAAACAGATCAAACGAAACAACTCGACAAGCAAACTAAACAACTAAAATGAAACAACTCGACAAGCAAACGAAACACACAACATAGACCATAACAGACATCGCCGATTCATTTTCTTTTGCTGCTACTTCCCGCTGTGCTAGAACTTGCACCACGTTTTCCCTTCCTTGCTTTCATGCGGCGGTCAATGTATTGAAACGTAGCTTCGAGCTTTGTTATCCTATTTCCCAAAACATCAACTCTGTGCTCCAACGTGCTTTCAGCTTAAGCAGCAACTTGAGCATCAGCAGCATCAATTTCTTCCAAATACTCCCTATAATATGGCTTTTGCCTCAACCATTCCAAAATCCGGTCCCTCTGTCACGGTGCTCAGTTCGCATAAGAACCATATTCATCATAAATTTCCCATCCATATTCATTCGTAATTTCATTATACAGGAGCATGTTTGATAAAGCCTTTGCCCACTCCTGTTCCGGCGTTAAACCGTCCATTGTTGTTTGTATTTTGTGAGAATTGACAATCGGGTTTTTGATGAATTTATGTGTAAAATGAGGCGTTAACTGATACGGTGTTTTGTGAGAATTGATTCAGTATATATAAGTAAAAAATTGGCAGGACAAAGGTGCAGTGTGGCGGGAATATAATCCCGTCGACATGTCGACGGGAACAAACAGGCGGGAAAAAATCTCGCCACACTATCCACTAGTATTTGCAATAACATTTGGATTAAAACGTTACCGTCGACATGTCGACGGGATTATATTCCTAAACACAGTAATCAACGCTAATTATATTATTATCGTGATTAATATGCTCCCGTCGATATGTCGAAGGGAACATATTGGCGGGACAAATTCGTGCCCAAGTTTTGGAAATTATTGAGGTTGAAAAGTTTGACCAATATGTTCCCGTCGACATGTCGACAGGAGCATATTGATCCAAAAAATTCAACGCGTTTGGCCTCGGTCAAGTGTTTTTTGTTGTTTTCTGCATGGTGCCAACGACAATGTGTCGACGGGATGGTCTTCGTCGCCCATTCTCCTTATTCTTGTAGTGCGTTTGATCAAATATCGGTTTGTTAAAAATGGACAATCACATAAACAGGCGATGCAATTATTAAAGCTTAAGTACAAAAGGTGAAAAAAAGGTATAAATTCATATGGACAAAATTTTTAATTAGGGTAAAATGCAAAAATGGTCCCTAAACAATCACAAAATCGCAAATATGGGACCGAGACAAAAAGGCACGCAAAAAAGCCACTAACGTTACGCAAATGTGACCGAGAGCCATTTTTCGTTAGTTTCCTCGTTAAGTGCCATGTCACGGAGGGAAGTATCGTCATTTCATGGTTCTTTTTATCTCCCGCCAATTGCAGTGTACCCTTACTTCTTTTATCATCTCCTGAAAAGTCTTTTTCCATTACTCTCTCTACAAATCCTTCAACTTTCTCTGTCTAGAATCACCGTTGATTATCTCTGATCGATCTCCGGCGGCCATGGTTAATCTCTTTTAACTACTTTTTTTTACGTTAGTTAACTGTTGATTTGCTTTATTGACTTGTTAATTTTGTATGTGTTTTAACTATATGAAACTGTTGAAACCCTAGAAATGTAAATTTTGTGATTTATATCTGATTTGGGGTTTTTAGGGTTTAAATGATTGGTTGATTGTTGATTTATTCATGTTTTTATATGTGAATTTGTCAAACTATTTTTTTAGTGTTAGTGTGGATGAATTCGAATAGAGATGTAAATGGATCCGTTGTTTTGTTAGTCTCAACCCCACTATCTACTAAGGGTGTTAGTTTGGTTTGTTTTTAATTATCTTCTCTTTCTAGATCATTCATTAGGCTTATAGCTTATATGGTTCCTAATTAAGGTTGTTTGCGCTTATGGCTCATGTGGTTTTAGTGTTGGGGTTCGACCGGAAATACCACCCATAGAGGGCGTTTGGTTGTTGCTGTCACAGCCACACCCAAGGGGTGTTTGTTTTAAAACACATATATTTCAACTTAGAAATGTTTGGTTTATTTTTGAGACCTTGGTTAAGAGATCATTAAAGTTTTGTTTAGTTTTATTTCTGGTCAGTCGCAAACCTAAGAAGGATGTGCTTGGTTTGAGCTATAGAAATTGTTGGTTTAATGCGTTAGATGATGGGGAGTAGGATTGGTGATACATTTGCGAAATTGTGAAGTTGATTTGATGAAGTTTGAATGAGAATTATAAGCTTTGAAAGAGTTAAATTCGTGCAGATTTTGTGACACGTAAACTGAGGTCCGAGACTTTGCAAAAACTAATTTTTGATTGGATAATATGAAAGAGCTTATTTTTATGTTCGTTTGGGTAATTGGAATGTCCCGTAACTCCTAATAACAAAGAAGTTATAGTCGAATGAAGTTCTAAATTTTATATACTAAAGTTCCAGCTATGGAATATTTTTGCTACTGTCCAGATTTGTAAACGACGATTTTGATCCCTTTCGAGTCTGTTTCAGCCTTCCAACGAAACACAAAAGTTGTTCGGAACGACGTCTTGCATAAAATCTCTTTAGAGTCCAAGTCATGAAAGCGTAATATAACAGGTCAAAACTGAAAGTCAAACTACTGCAGTTTATTTTAAAAGTCAAAGTACCAGTAAAAACTTGTAGGGGCATTCTGGTCATTTTACATTGATATTCAGGTCTCGGCTATAACTAAAACGTTTTTGGAATGTCGTTTTACACAAAATCTCTTTTGAGTACGAGAAGTGAAAATGTGTTTTAATGGGTCATTTTGGCCGGGTCATATTTAAGTAAAGCATATAAGCCAAGATGGATTAACTTATAAGTAAAGCATATAAGCCTTGATATGATCATAGAATTAGGCACCTGCTAAATGTGTTTACCTGCAACTAACAAGAAAATTCTACTTGACATGGTGGCCTAACTTTGAGGCTTGTATCTTGTTTTCTTTAGACTATCACACTCACATTGGAATTATGCAGATTATGTGACTTGAGGAGTGTTTGTGTTGGCTTATTAATTGGGCTTATGGGCTTACGTAAAATTTGAAGTTGTGCTTATGACCTTGACAAGCCATAAGCTCAACCTGATAAGGTCGAAAGCTGAAATAAGTCGACTTATGAGCTTGTCAAAATTTACATAAGCTTATATTGATTTTCAGCCTTTTACAGTTTAAATTCTGGTAACCCTATTTAGAGCTGCTTAATTTACTAAAGATATAATGTTATACTTATGATTTTATAGATAAGTGGCGAAGCTACAATGATTAGCTCAAACCGTGCATAAAGGGTCAAACACTTTTTGCGTTTACCTAAATTCTATATAATCCTTGAGTTTGTTGTTACTATAATATGAATCAGTTATTTAGTATTGTTTATGCAAATAGTTAGGTATGAAATGCAACAAACAGGTTATGATAGCTAATTGGATTTTGTATCTCGATTAGTTCATTTTATTCAGTTGTATTTATATAGTTTTCTATTTATTATGTCCCATATCAAAAATATACTTCTTTAATCTTTCTTATCTTGCTTGATTTGCCCTTCCAATTCTGATTTACTGATGGTCAAGATGCTCTAAACCAACATGTGGCTGGTCCAGGTATTGGTAGCAACTTACACCCATACGTCGAATCATCTCAGGAACCTATGCCTTATGTTGTAAACCAAGGTTAGTTGGCTTATGATTACATCGTTATGGCATGTTTAGTTGTTAACTTTTAATGTACCAATCCGATTACTTATTAGCTTTTACCATATTCTCCTAACTGTCTGTACCATAAATTCTCAGCTGTTGTTGCCCAACGTACCTCTAACTTTAGGGTTGTGTAGAGTATCAAACAATGTTGTTAATCATGCGATGTTAATTGAGATAGTCACAAAGAGGTCAAGACTGCCAACAATGAAGATGGTACAGCTGCATACAAAGGATCAAAGAGGATCATCTCTTCACTGACTTCATGCAACTACTTACACCACCACAAATGTCTTGTAACTTGTAATACTATGTAAATAAGTAGATTGTACAGAGCAGTAGTGTATATAAACTGTTGTAACTCTCATTTTTCAATCAATGAAATAATCTTTCACAAACTCTCTCTGCATTCTCATTAAATGTTTATGTATATTTGTAATATATGGTTGCTAGATATTACACCCTTCATTTTTTTGCGTTTAATAATTGATACCAAAAGTGAATAAATGTTTTTGAATGTTAAAATTCATAAAAATATGGGTTTGATGGTGCATTCAATTTTATTTTTAAGAAAAAGGGATTTGATGGTGATGGTTGTGTAGGTGGTAGAGGGTGGTGGTGTTGGTTGTGTGGTGGTAGAGGGTAGTGTTCTTGATAATTATTTAAAGGGATAGAAAATAAAAGGGGGAAGATGATAAATAGTGTTTAGAAAGTTAAGTTTTTAGTAGCAAATTTATCCATTGAAATAAAGTCGTGCATTAGGAACGCAAAATAGACTGGTGAATTAAATATGAACAGTAAAAAGACGATACTACCCTTGGTGATGTGGCACTTAACGAGGAAACTAACGGAAAATGGCTCTCGGTGGCTTTTTTGCACATTTGCGTAACGTTAGTAGCTTTTTTGCGTGCCTTTTTGTCTCAGTCCTATATTTACGATTTCGTGATAGTTTATGGACCATTTTTGCATTTTACCCTTGTAATTAACTCTTCTATCATGACAAACACATATTAGCTAGAATCTTTTAGAATAAAACGTGTATTTTCTTTTCCACTTTATAAATGACCACATGTAACGGAATCTTTTAAGTAAATACGAGCACTAAATACATATAAATTTAGCTTTTATAAACACGTTTATGTAATGTTCAAAAAATAAACACGTTTATGTATACTTCAGTCAGTGACACTGGATTAAAAAACATGTAATACTTTAAAATTCATAAAAAGACAAAAGTAAGTAGTGGACACTTTCGAAAAAAGAAAGTAGTGAGAACATGGAAAAAGGTAAAGGTCAAAATGGTCAATAATATTTCAAAAAGTTGTTAACCTTCACATATTGCAAACCACACCTCTATATATATCATACTGAATGGCTTGTGAACTTAATACATATTCATCAAACATACACAAAGACACTTGCAACACCCAGTCGTCTGAAACAGCTAGCGAAATAAGATGGCTGGATTACGAAAATCATCAAAGCTATTGAGACTGGAAGTATTAACGGATCAGGAGTAGTTAGTGGGCGCCCGATACCAAGAAGAGGTCAAGTGAAAGTATGCATTGTGTTGGGATTAGCTCACTCCTTTGCTTCCTTGTTCTCTTTCAACAACGCTCGCTCATGATCGTTTATTGCAATCGTGGATCCTGTTAGTCATTACGCTTTCTCGTAGTTTTTGAGAGGAAGAGAGAGAGTTTGCGTGTGTATGTGTGTGTGCCGTATAGTAGAGCTGTAGAGATTAGAGGAAGTGCATGTGTCTTTTCTTGCAATTTTGAATATAAGTGTGTTCTATGATTCTGAACTGTCAAGAACAATTAGATGTATTATGTATATATATGATTGATGATAGTTGCAACTTTTTAGCTTTTATTATATTGAATTCTAGTTGAATATTTGAACTAAGTGTGTTCTAATTTCATCATGAATTGAATGTTTGTATATTTGAACTACACCCCAGTATGACCATGTTTCATGAATAAGTTGTGTGGTAGAGGCAGTCTAAATACTGTCACCCACAGATAGCGAAGAATGTTATTGACGTATGAATTGAGAACAACTGGATTATAGATATGTTGCTAAACATGCTTGAGGAAATAAAGTGCCTCTTTGATTCGGGAAGGAAAGATACGGTTGTTTAATGTAAATTTCCTCAAATAGATCAGACTTTAGAAATTTATTTGACATATAAAGATGCAAGTGAGGCAGAATAGTTGTTTGTAATGAGTGAGACAACTGGATTTGGTGTCTCGTGAAGGTTATGTTTTTGCGTTTTATAGGAAAAACCAAAAGTTTGAATGTGTCATGTTGTGAAATATGTCTGTTTAGAGAAGACCGTTAACAAAAATAGAGGTTGATCTGTTATGTGTAGTGTTCTTGGTTCAAAAAATTTGGTGAGCAACATAACTCATTTACAAATCTATCTGTCTATATGACTTAAATGTAAATAAGTAATTATAAAAAACAGGATAGTGAAGACTTATGATGAAACTAAAATTCATGTAACAAATCGTTCCGCAACTAAAGGAGACTCATCGTGGCTAACCCGTTCACCCTATTCTTGTATTATCTCTTCCAAAGACTAGTGTTGTTGCCCAGTTAATTGCGACATAGAACCTGTTCCTCCAGCTCAGCACACGTGTTAGATAAGCTGAGCGCCAAATTATCCAACTCGTGAACCCTGCCATTGAGACTCCCATGGGACCCTATTATAAATAAATGATCAGCATCATGAAGATCATGTTTCAAGCACATAACTCAGGTTTTCATTTTCTAATTCTAGTACCCTAGAGTTGATTGATTGAATTCACAGTAGACAAGATAGGCGCGTTGGATAACCAATCAAGAAGTTTATTTTTATTAATTCATAAAAATGTGCCAGGTTTGGTTGGGCCTACTTTTCGCTACATACATTATGACAGCCGATTTAAAAGGTTATCCAGTACTTGAAGAGTTGAAGACACTTAAGCGAGTTTTGACCCACTGAACCTGTTGACCCATTCGAGATTTATGCATTTAAGTAAATTTTAAAACTTTACCCATTTGACTTGTTGGATGTTTACAACCGAAATCGACCTACTTTGAAGAAAATGGGTGAAAATTGCCTCCTGAAGTCAGCACAAATACAATATCCTAAAGTAATACCTGTGACTGGGTTAAGTCAACTAGTGCCTTGTACCGCCCGACGGATGCCATGCTTCCAAGATGCTTGTAAACAAAAGGATCTCCAAGATCAATGTCTTTTGCGGAACAAGCCTTGCCTGCATTTTGCTTCGCAATCGTTTTATTAAACAATTCCACTAGAAACTTCCCCTCTCTTTCAGCAACCTGGTTTTAACATTACGCGTTAAGCATCTTTCAAAAAGGGGCAAAGTTTGACTTTGTAACATCAAACCTGATTATGTTTCAAATGTAAGTTCCAGCATACCTGGGCTAGAGCAGGAAGAACCTGCTTTCCAGTTTGTTCAAGAAATCCAGCACAATCTCCGAGTGCAAAAACATCTTCAACTGAAGGAACCCTCAACCATTCATCTATGCCAATCCTGCATACTCAACAAATTTCTTGATAATATTTCAGAAAGACCCAAGAAAACCAGCACCATTTGGTTTCGAAATTATAATTAACACTATACTAGAAGTATTTTTTGCATAGAATGTCAGGAGATTATACCTTCCACCAGGAGACTTTGGAAGATCCATTGACTTTACAAAATCAGATGGACCAACTCCAGTTGACCACACAAGAAGTCCATAAGGTACCACACTCCCATCGCTAAGAATCAGTTTTTTTGGATGGACCTCTTTGACAACTCCTCGAACAAGGCGGACACCATACTGATATGTGATGTCTTGATGTTAGATATAAATACAACATATAACTAATGCCTTATCAGATCAATGAAAAATCCATAGTGGTTCTGTATAACTGTACCTTTGATAAGTGTTTCTTTGCATATTGTCGCAGCCCAACATCAAACGATGACAAAATTTCATTTGCCTGTAGCGAAAGCACAAGGCATATTGTAGTAAAACAGTAGACTAGATTTACATATATGAAACAACGAAGATAAATTACCTCAATCAGAGTGACACGAACGTAGTTTTTGACATGGGCATAACGTTGACAAACATCTCTCACAATAAAATCACTCAGTTCACCACTAAACTCTACTCCAGTGGGGCCACCTCCAATAACAACACAGTGTAACATTCGCTCCTTCTCTTCCTCAGATACTCCTGAAATGGTCACAGGTTCAATTTGTGTCTTTATCACCTATCATTACACAATATCTGGAATTCATTTATCTAATAAACATGCTACCAGGAGTTTCAGACAGCATCAGGTTCAAAAGAAGCTTCTTCCTGATTTCTTGAGCTTGACTAACTTCACGTAGAAAAAATGCATGCTCCTTTACACCCTTTATGCCAAATGTTAGGGGCTCAGAGCCAGAAGCGATTACTAGCTTGTCATAAGCAACCTTAAACCTGTGAGGTTCATAAGGTTGTCCATTCTCACTAACCGTCTCACAGTAAACCTGTACAGTCAAAACAATACCTCAGTTACTAAAATTAAGACAAAATACAAAGCTGTAAAAGTCAAAACACGAATACACACATGAAAAACAGAAATTTGTATTAGAATTAGCACACTAGACCCATTTACCTCAGAATGGGTCAATTCACGTTATGTTTGATCACAATGGGTAAAATAGAATAAAAAAATTAGCTAATTAAGGAGCCGACAAGCACCAAAATGTTAACATAAAGCCTCCAAAATCATTTTAGCACAATGTCAATTATAATTGAAAGAATATAACTTCATAAACATATGACACCCTAAATGTTAAATAAAATTCATGTAAAAACCTGACCCGTCTGTTACAAAAAAGTTACTCGATTTGACCAATCAACTCGTCCATTTTGCTGCTTCTAATTGTATAATCGTGTATGTGTATTCAAATTTTACAGAGATGCTCACTTCATGTTTGTCGGTATCGATGTTGGTGCAGGTAGCAAGGTAAAAGTAGGAGTTGGGGTCGCTAGCCAATGCAGACTGTACCCGTCCAACAGGTTCAGCTACAGAGCGGAACTCAAGAGTTCCAACACATGTTGATGCTAATAAAGGTGTGAAAACCATGTGATTCCTGGGTGAAATGCAAACAATGTCGTATATGGTGGTATCAAGCCCTTTAAGGAATCTGCATGCTGCCCAACCAGTACCAAGAACAACAACTCTAGGCTTGTCCCCTGGTTTAGTGGCTTCGAGGCTAGCATACCGAGAATTATCAGTTTCTGAATCAGAAAAATCCTTAGGTACCCTCTCTGCATGAGCAAATCTATATCCTTGAATCGACTGTGTTCCCTTGCCCTCAAAATTCATATGATCGACCTTCGTTAAGCTTTGAGTATACAAAATCTTGCCTGCTGGTTTAACATTTGGTGTGAGGTCAGGGGTGTTGTAAAATGGCGTATCTTTGTTGGGTTTGTTGTGGTTTATGGCACCTGTTCCTGGTGATCGTCTCCAGTTTCTTGAAATTCTTGCTAATGCCATGACAGTCGCACTACCTTCTGAAGCACGAGATGGTAAATCTGTAAGCTTTTATTCTGAAAAATGTAACAGACATATTTATGTGAGTCTATATATATACTTGATCGACTGTAAAATATTATATAGTAATCAAATATATGAAAAAACCAAAAGAAAAGACAAATATTATACACGGTCGAAAACAAATATAGAAAACAGCATGCAAATGCAAAACAAAATGTTGCATAGATTTGCTCATCAAATGATGGTGGCTCCAACATTATGTAAACTGTGATCTTGTTACAATCTAAAGTTCGCCACCCTGGTTAATGCAAGAGTGAAGAATGCAGGTCTTTTTACGCAGTTTGATAAGTGACAACCCGTATGGCAGCACTAGAATAACATAACTGATGCTGCATGTATAATCTACGAATAAAAACAAATACTACGTAACTTACAAAAGCAGCATCTAGAAACAACTTGGTTGGAAAATGCCAAAAAAAACTCCCAATAACTTGGAATGTTCTATTATGCCTAAACAAAATCATTTTATACATAATATAACAAAGTGTTACCAAAATCGCAATAAGTACCCAACAGTACCAATATGTTACAAGTCTACTTACCCATTCACACCATCAATGCTTCAATGGTGATTTTTTTAGATATGAGTCGCCGTAATAACGACTCATGAGTGCTAGAAAATGACAACCTACGAGTGATTGCTTATAACGCGATTTCTTAAATCCACCTCTGTCATAAACCTTACATATCTATACCAAGAACTATCACAACTCATTTTATTACAGGATGCAACATCTTAATTAAACCAAACGTGAATCACTTATATATGTAAAACAAAAATTGTTCACATTACCTTAACTATGAGACAGAAAAGAACCTTTTCACATCACAATGCCCTGCAAGTTGCAACAACACACAAATGTTTTCATATAAAAAACCAAATCAAATATTTTCTAAATAAAACAAAATACCCACATTAAGAATTACTGTAAGAAATAGGAAAAAGAAAAGGAAACAAAATTTGGAAATTATTAACATTATTTTGTTTCACATAATAAAATATATACACATTTAAGAGTAAGATAAAAAGGCAATAAGTTACAGTTAAATATCAATTTTTTTTTAACGGATCCAACATTAAAAATGGGAGATGAACATAAAAAGGTAAGAAAAGTTGTTACCATGAAAACATTTATTTTGAGGATGTGTTGTAAGTTTGTAACAATGGTGTTTGTATGAGTGAGGTAAAAATGAAATATGATGGTGATGAAAGAGTGGTAAGAAAGAATTAGTTGAAGACACGCAGTACGTACGAATAGTAATGCAAGAAAATAGCAAGCTGTTTTTTGTTACTTACTTGTTGCCCAAGCTCAGTCACATGTAAATATTTCTTTTTATTCAAACCGTGAATTATTGTACTTTGATATGTTTACAACTTTTACTTCTTTTTATTCAAACCGTGAATTCTTGTACTTTGATATATGTTTACATGTGACGTTTACTGTTTCTAGCTTGTTTCTTTCTTAAATTCATTACGATTAAATAGACGGATACTCGCAGGTTGCGCCCACAGTTACTCTACAATTTAGTTTATCTGCTATCATATCGTTCCAATTTTATCGGATGTCCCCGAAGGGACAATTTATCTGCTATCATATGTTATTTGAAAAATAGTTACATTATCAAATATCAACATAGATATCATCTTGCAAAAATATATATTTAAGTAAAACTTTCATTGCCAATGATATATAGTATAGGGATATAAGATTATTTGAGGACCAAACTTTTTTTACATACCACGGGACTAATCTCCACCCTCCATCTTCCCTCCATCTTTATTTGATCTAATGGATGAGATTAATCCCAACAATTTAAAAAACCCACTTTCATCATTTTTTTTTTCAAATATTAATATCTTTCAAACCGTCAATCGTTAAGCGAAAAAAAATATACCGTTACGACGAGCATTTAATTATCTTTCTATAGATAGGCTAATTGATATATTTTCGACAATTTTTTTTTCGTGGCCGAAAAAATCATATATGATATTACATATCATATATGATATTATATGTAATATCATATATGATATTACATATCATATATGATATGCAATATCATATATGATTTTTTTTCGGCCACGAAAAAAAAAAAACGTGAAAAAAAACGATTTTTTTTTCTTTTTCAAAAGTATATCAAAGTGCCCGTCTATAGAAAGATAATTAAATGCGCGTCGCGATGGTGTAATTATTTTCGCTTAACGATTAACGGTTTAAGAGATATTTAAATTATAAAAAATGGGTGAAATAATAAAATGCTTTTAATCTCAACCATTGATTTCTTTTTTAGATGAATGGTAGAGATGAGTCCCTTGGTATGTGAAG
This sequence comes from Artemisia argyi, assembly GCA_030686995.1. Classification (NCBI taxonomy): domain Eukaryota; kingdom Viridiplantae; phylum Streptophyta; class Magnoliopsida; order Asterales; family Asteraceae; genus Artemisia; species Artemisia argyi. The sequence continues at coordinate 25,082 of JARVZY010009356.1, forward strand.
AATGTTTGGTTTGTAATATAACTCGACTCATAGTATAGGAGCCAAAAAATTAATATAGAACTTAGGGGTAATTTCATTCATATCTTTATAAAATTCAAAAATTTCATATATATATCCTTTGAATACATTAAATGCATTGTACTTTATGCATTAAAAACTAGTAAAAAAAATATATATGAAATTTTTGAAATTTTCAAGGATATACATGAGATTTTCCCTAGAACTTATATTTGTTATAAAACCAATGAATCGTTTCTATCAGCTATTTTTTTTTTATCAAAATAAAAAAAAGTAAATTCACACAATTTTTTTTTAAAATTAAATATCTCGCAAACCTTAAATCATTATGCGAAAAAAAAATACTGTCGCGACGAGAACTAAATTACTTTCTATAAATATGCATTGTTATATACTTTCGACGAACTTTTTTTTTTTTTTAATTTCCGCTCAAAAAAATCATATGTGATTTGTAAAAATCAAATCTTATATGATTTTTACGAATCATATATGATTTTTATGGACGAAAATTTTTAAAAAAAAAGTTTGTCGAAAAAATAAAGTTCGTTGAAATTATATAACAATGCATATTTATAGAAATATAATTTAATTATCGTCGCGATGGTTTTTTTTATTTAGTATTATTTTTTTATAGCATGAAGATTTACCGTTTGCAAGATATGTTGTTTTAAAAAAAATGAAAAAGATTTTTATTAATTTAAATAAAAAATAGGTGGCTATGACTTTTTCATTGCTTCTACTGCAAATATAAGTTTTATATTGATCTCATATCTAGTATATCATATATTCATATACGACAAGAATAATTGATTTACTGAATAAAATATAATTTCAACTGTTCTATTTATTCATCAATATCTTTCACATTATTTAGAACAAAGTTTAATTAGTATGTTCAATAATTTCAGCTGTTCTATTTATTCATCAATATAGAAAAAATTTGTTATTTATATTAATTTGTATGTTCATTTATTTTGTGTTAAATAAATAATTACTATAAATATGAAATAATAGGTTAATTAATATGATTTAACCATTGCGCAGTGGTCAATGTTTAGTAAAACTCATCAAGTAATACACAAGTATACAACTTGTATCAATATGGTACAAGTTGAAAAAATAAAATAAAATAAAATAAAATCCTTATATATGATGGGTTCATATTTAACGTATATATTATTTACATCTTTTCCAGTTTGGTATGCTAAATTGATCATCACTTCTTGTCACGTTGCATAAAACGCTCATCGATTGAGTCTCATTTATTAGAACCTTATGTTATATAAGTTTAAACGTGAGATAGTTTGTTGACGTTAAAAAAAATTACATATGCAACAAAGAGTGTCGGAATATTATCAACATACTAATTTTATTGTCGTGTAGGTTTGTAGTTAGTAGTGCTGGAAAATTTCGTGAACCCGGCCATCTTGGTTATACAAATATAATAACTATTCGACCAAACAAAGTTTGCATCATATTTATAACAGTTTTTTTCAAGATGAAAAGACATGATAATAACTTTACAAAATAAGACTACAATTTGCAAGAAAAATCTAGATGACGATTCAATATAGAACGAGTATCCTTATTTATTTACATCTCACAAAATACATTTATTTATAAAATAAAAAAAAAAAAAAAAAAAAAAAAAAAAAAAACTTGGTTAGTGAGATATCCGTATGAGTTAAGCAATCAAATTAGTTTAATCATGTGGTTACTAATGTGTGTCTTCAATCGTTTTTGTACCCCGGAAAACTTGATTTAGAATCATTGATAAGCGGACTCCACCTTGAGCGATCCTTTTCATCACAATTGGCATCCTCGAGTTGAAGTACTCATCTGTGAATGTAAATACAGAAGATCAAATTGTTGTAGAAAATAATTTACATCATCATCATCATCAATTTTGGTGGATAACGTACAAAGGCGTTTTGGATGTGTTTTTTAGCTTTTTTCTAGTAGTTTTGACAAGCTTTTCGATATCTCACAAACGTCACGTTTCTTTAGAATTTAGATATATACTCGTATTTGCTAAGGCTGTTTTAGTGTTATTTTAGCGCCAGTGGAGCTAATTTAGATGCTATCTTTCTAGGTTTCAGGTTTTCGTATCATGTTTT
>JARVZY010009357.1:0-27220 GCA_030686995.1 Artemisia argyi
TATATATATATATATATATATATATATGGGAGGGTTAATGTGAGATCAAACTTAAAATAATAAAAATAAGATCTAGTATAAACAACCACTAAAACCATTTTATAGATAACCATATTAGCAATAATACACAAAAAATAAAGTATTAATATGAATTAACATTTTAGCAACTAATAACCAAATGATACATGAGTTTAGATTAGTGATACACAACTATAAATTTTCATGTCGAATCAAAGTGTATCATCCTAACCTGATACATTACATGTCGAATCAAAGTGTATCACCTTGTTTTCGTCATTTTTAAAAAGAAAACCATCGGAACTTTCACAATTTTAGTTCTACTCAATAAAAAAAAATTATTTTATTTTAACAAGAGTGTCATTTGTCAAATTTTAGTTGGATCTTATTTTTACAACTTTAATATTGATCTTATTTGATCTAGATTATATATATATATATATATATATATATATATATATATATATATATATATATATATATATATATATGATATTGTTAACCTCGCGTAGTCATTGTAACAAATGAGCCGGGCGCCGGTCCGCCGCGTTACCGCGGGGCGCTGTATTTGACCAAAAATTTAATTAAGATTTTAAGACAGAATGTTGTTTGGTAGGTCTGTAGCAATTTTATAACTAAACTAATTTGGTTCTTATATTTGATGAAAAATTTATTTAACAGTTTATAAGTAAACTAATAAAAATTTATTTAACATTTTAGGACGGAATATCGATGTAATTATTTTTTGTTAATTCAACATTGCCATTTTTACGGAATATCGATGTAATTATTTTTTGTTAATTCCACATTGCCATTTTTTTTTTGTTTATAAGTAAACCAATAGAGTTGTCCGGGCGTTGTATTTGACAAAAAATGTAAGTAAACTAATAGGCAATTAGGCTTATGTTTTTTTTTTGGGCCTTGTGTTTATGTTTTCTTTTGTTTATTGGGCCAACATGTTTTGCTATTTTTAGTATTAATTTTATGACCTGTTTTTTTATCTCATTTCTGTATAGATAATTTGAGGGTAAACGTTGTCTGAAATTAGGTTTTCATAAGGTGCAATAAGAGATGGCCCCTAAGTTTCCTAGGTGTTTGAAAATCAGTAATCAAATTGGTGATAAGCGAATCGAGAAGGTGTTGCATGCTATTTTTTCTAGGGAAAAGAAGGTTTATCTTTGTGATGAAAATTATTACAATCAAAGGATTGAAGAAGTGAAAGCTAGGATTGAACATAGGAACGGAATTATCAAGGAGCTGAAAAAGATGGGTAGTTCGGTTGATTTGGATGAGTATGTGTCGGATTTGAAGAGTGCTCAGCGCGTGGATTTTGCAGAAATTGGGTGGTTGTTTCAAAAAAGTTATCGTGCTTCTTTGTATGCTGCTGACAAACGAAATATGGAGAACAAATTAAAGAGATTTTTATAAGGTTGTTTCTGTGTGTGTCTTTTGTATGTTTAAATCTCTGGATGTGTAGCAATCTTTTGTATCACTTAGGTGTTTGAATGTGTTGTCTTTTGCTGTCGTTATGGTAGAATCAAATATCTAGTTTGCAGTAGATGTATCTGTTGTTTCAATGTTCCAAAGTGGTTGGAACTTCTTTGATACTTATGTTAATATTAATAAGAGTATCAGTTTCTATGCTATTTGTCTTCATTTTTTTTCATTTAACATTGTTTAAATTTGTAGTTATAGGAAATGATTTTAGGTTTGTTGGGTTTGATCAGCTGAAAATAATAAAGAGAGTGTGTATTTGATAGTTGAATTTGGTATTTTAAGTTGTTGAGTAGTTAATGTTTGTGTGGTTATTCTTTGTTTACTTTGTTAGATGCATGAAATTACTTTAGCCAGCTGTGGTTGTTTGTAGATATAATTTTTTTTTTTTTTTTTTGCTGATTTGTAGTTATCAAGAAAGTTTCATTATACAGTAACATCATGTGATTGATGCAGAACATCTGTGGTTGTTTATTCTTAGTTTGTGGCTATAGTTTTTTCTTTTTTAAATGGTTATTTGTTAGAGTTAGGTGCATAGAAAATGTAGCCTAACCAGGGACTGTATCCTTTTAGTTAATGGCACTGTTTTTTGTTGGTTTTCTTTCTATATAAGAAGTGGCTCTATGTTTATCATTGTCACTTTTACCTCATAAAGTTAGTATTAAACGTGTCTTGTAAAAAATAGTCTCTACACCTAAGTTTGATGAATTAAAAGCAATCTGTGGTTCAAATCAGTCAAAAGATTATTTCAAGTATTTGTTTGTTCAAGAAGAAGGTGAAATCGAGGGGTTCATTAGGAAAGTTGTTGATTGGTGTAACGGGCTTCACGAAAAAATTGCACAGTTTGGGGTAATGCTTGAAGAGAGTCATCGTTTCAGCCGTTTTGATGTGCCGCATTGTGATGGGATGGAATATCTGGTTGAAGCACAGGCGAGGAATGGAGTGATGCTGCAGGCATTTCTTCGTGTGTTAGATGTGTTGCGTGAAGCACGGGAGGAGAAGCGCATGCATGTGATGGGGATGGAGGTCCATCAGTAGTTTCATCAGTCGCTGTGATCACTGGAGCAACATTTGTTTTTAAATTTTGATCTAGTATTTGTGTCTTGTATTGTATCGTGTTGGTGTCTTGTTGTTTACTATGTCAGTCCTAGTCTTTGTATTGGATATTGTAAGATATTTGAATAAAAGGTATCCGTTTCTGTGTTTGGTGATTTTTCAATGTTTTAGATAAGCTATTGTTTGAATGATTTCAGTGTTTGGTAAATTATATTTGCAAATACTGTTAATAGCCATGCCGTGTTATTAACGCTAATCATATGTTAACAGTCATCGTATTATGTCAACGTTAATGTTTAGGAGAAGATTATTGCTACCTACAAAGTAATATGTAGACGTACAAACATATATGAACATAAGGTAGTAGATACATAGTTATTTAAGTCTTCTGTTTCACAGGATACATAAAGCAGCGGATATATAGTTACTTAAGTCTTGTGTTGCATAGGATATTACACAGATAGCTAATACATTACTTATTTTAATATAGATAAAGTCACAGAAGCTGCATTACGATGGTTTATGAGGAACCATTTCGACTAATCTTGTTTCTTTCGTTTTTTTCGCAGCCTTTGTTTCTGTTCCAGATGCGCCACTTTGGAATAGTTGCCTTCGTGCTGAACTCGGTTTCTTTTCAGTCTTGGATAAAGATGTTTCAGGCAAGTTTACAGTTTCTTCTGGAGGCGTACCTTGTATGTTTGTCTCAATATCTGAAGTGGTTCCAATTGGTGATTTCTCTTCTGTGGTTATGGCTGCTATTTCAGGTGCCGATGCAATAGATGGTGTTATGTCCCATGCTTTGTCAAAGACGAAGATTCTTTCTTCTTTTGTGCTTTCTGATCCGTAGTGCAGCTGAAAAATGTAAGTTTTCCCTTCCAAGGCAGTTAGTTCTGGTGGGACTTTGTAAGGGTCTTTGTCTTCTAGTTTTTGCATGACTTCAATGCAATCGGTTACTATTGAATGCACTTCATTGCTAAAGCATTTTAGCATTATGTTTCCAGTGTCGTCAAATATGAATGCTCTAAAACAGTAGCTGTGATAAAAGTTTATAGAATGCTTTTCAGTATAGGTTATGTTTAAAAACTAATATAAGAAACTGACTACTTTCATAATTTTTGTGTACCTGTAGTCTGGTCCGTTTCCTGTATCGAATTGGCGGCACTGGGCATGGGGGAATCGTTCAGAGACTTTGGAACGGCACACGCGACATCTACTATAGAACCATGGGATTTTTTCATTGATACTGTCTACAGTCGCAACAACTGTGAAGCGTACATTCTGCAATATAACGTGTCCTCATTAATATTTGGTTTTGTTTTTATTGTAAGTATTTGCCTTATTATTAGTACCTGTTGGTTTTCTGGATTTTCGTTTAGCAAATCTGCTAACTTCACTCGGTTTCGTTTTTTTTCTTCTTCTATGTTGCTGCAACATTGATACTGGATATTCAAGATTGTCGGTGGTTCAAGAAAGTCATTGTACCTGCATGATCATGATAAGTGACATTACTATGTGTTTTTAACTATTTTTTTTTTTTTTTTTTTTTTTTTTTTTTTTTTTTGTAAATTGATCTAGTAATTTGTAAGTACTTACACTGAGCGTATTTCGTGTGCTTCAGGTATGTCTGGGTTTAAGTAGTAACAGGTTGCAGCCGTACTGGAGAGCTGAAGGCCTGTATGAGATGATGAGTAAATTTAGCAGTTGTGCATAGGAGCTATTTAAAAGGTATAACTTAGTAATGTTACCGCCATAGGTTTTCACAATGCATGAGCTAACTGCTATTATTGTTGGCTTTTCACTTTGTTGATATTCTTCCATGTTGAAATCGCGTGCCTTTTGGTTCCATAGAGTGAAACGTACAGTACGACCACTGTTACAAATAACAATAGTTAGTATAGCAAATTGTAGGGATTCAAGTATAACTATACGTAGATGATACATACTCTAGATTTTGAATCCCAATGTCTCTCCAGAATACAGTCTCCTTTGTAGGCTTAACTGAATCAAGTAATTCAGATACATATTGAATGCATCCAATGTAGTCTGTAGATAAAAAGGACTAGTGATACCTTTGGTCCGGGGGGCAATTGGAAGATGGCCATAATGGCCTTTATGATACAATTAAATATTCAATTAAGTGTACTTAATATACCTGAAAGCATGCCTTCCTTTTTGTCTATTTTTGAATGAAGATCGCTGTATGGGACAAATGTGAAATAGTGCTGCGGGAATCCTGTATCTGGTGCTGGCTGTATGTCAGTATATCTTCCGAAGACCAGAGACAATGGACGTGGCACTGTTTGCATCCATGCGTTGGCATCTTGGAATCTAAAGCCACTGATTCTGTATGCTTTGTCGATTTCAATGATGTTAAATCGATCCATTTCACATGGCTTTATATTTGCCTGTATTGCTCCTCCCTATAGGATAGAAAAAGGTCAGTAATTGTGCAATGCAGTACTGGATTAGAATAGTAAGAAAATACCTGTTGATCTAGTAAAATGCAGCAATACATTACTGGCATTGACGCCTTATTTACTACAGTCCATTTGCGATAAACTTTGACATGAATGCATTTGTCAAATTCTGTCGCTTTTAGGCTAAGCAGGTTTGTCTCCTGTGAATGAATGACAACTTGTTTCTCTTCAGATTTGGTTAACGAACCACTTTCAGAAGTACCTGCCATTAGACTATATGCACAATAGCACAACAGATTAGGTAATAGTTTGTATATACTAGGTTAATACATTAGAACATAAATATGCACTTATGATAATGACTAAAAAATAGTATGAAAATGCAATGGGGTTTGTAAATACAGGCAGGAATAGGAAATGCGTGTACAGTAAAAAGGTAGCTTTATTTTATTTATTGACTAAACAACCTGTGACGTTGTAACTTGCCGTAAAAAATCCTTGTATACAATGTTTTTAGTTGTATTTGGATCTTTCCCCGGCTGTTTGTTGATCAAGACATTCAGTCCTTGAGGAGATGTTGACCTTGATAGTGCTACGTATAGTTGCCCATGACCAAATATAGGTTCTGGTAAATAGACACCTATTTTATTCAATGATTGTCCCTGGCTCTTGTTTATCGTCATTGCGTAGCAAAGTCTGATTGGAAACTGTTTTCTTTTAAAGATGAAGGGCAGTTTTTCGTCCTTTTCAATTAGCAAAATACGTGGAATGAATACTTTCTCGGACATTCTAGTACCTGTCACAATCCTTGCTTCTATAATCTTTGTAAGCATATGTGTAACTATCATTCTTGTACCGTTACATAATCCTCCTGCTAAATTAAGGTTTCTTAGTAGCATTATCAGAGCGCCTACTTTGAGGAGTAGATTATGTGGAGGTAAGCCTGGAAATTTAAGCGTATTCAGATACTCTGTAGGATAAAGCAATTATGTAGCACCACCATCGTTTGTTTTAGGCAAAGCTTCATCATTGCTTTTGAAAGTACTACTATTTCCATTAAGCATATCCAAAACTTTTGAGTTAATCATATATGCGGTTTGGTTCTTCGGACATATGATAGCTTTTTCTTGTAGTGACTTTGCAGTTGGCCTTTGTAAGCTTTCGTCGTCGTAGATAAAATCTATAAGTTGAGACAGGCCTGATTCACTGTCAGGAATGCAATATGCTTCTGGTATCTTCACCCAAGACGTATTTTCTGCATCGGATGCATCTGGTTCGCCAATGTTACCATTACCAATGTCTAATAACCATTGTGAAAATGTTCGCAATTCTTCACGATTTTGGTCTGACATGGATCCTTGGCGCAACCTCATGTTTTCTTTAAGGGAAATAACATTGAAGTGTGGCCATAGATATGACTGTGTAATAGATGATGCAATTATTTCTTGCTTACTTGCATTTTTCTTTATGGGTAATGTTTGCCTGAAATCTCCACCTAAAATTATAGACTTCTTCCCAAATAAATCGTTAGGACAATCAAATATGTCCCTCAGTGTACGATCAAGAGCTTCAAAACATCTTTTGTCGTTCATTGGAGCTTCATCCCAAACTATTAGATCTGTTTCCTTAAGCAAATTTGCAAGCTGTGTATTTTTCTTTACGGTGCAGAGTGATTCATCTGTTAAATTTATCGGTAGTTTGAATCTTGAGTGAGCTGTTCTACCTCCTGGTAGTAACAATGCAGCGATGCCCGAAGATGTAACTGCCAGCACAATCTTTCGTTGTGACCTCAGCGTGTACAACAAAGTCTTCCAAACAAAAGTCTTGCCTGTACCTCCGTGCCCATATAGAAAAATGAGTTCTTGTTTCTGATTGTTGACTGCATGAAAAACTTTTTCAAATATATTTCGTTGCTGTAAGTTCTTAGGAATCAAATGGTCGCTTTCTCTTTTTAGCACTTCAGGATCGTAATTTCTTTCTTCCATTAGTGCCCTATTCTTTAGGATTTCTAGCAAATACCTTGGAGGTAATTCTATTGCAAAATCCTTTAGTGATTTTCCATAGAATGAAAGGCCTACTTGTAGTTCGTAAAGAAGACATGCTTGAAGTTCGTCATCAGTTAAGTGGACTTCTTTCAGATGCAGTATTTGAGAAAGCACTCCTGGAATATCTTCGGACATATCTGCTGAATGGGTTTGGAATAATAAAACAGGATCAGCTACGTCACAAAAGATTAGCATCTGACAAAAGAGTGCCCGCATTTGAGAAGCTGTGGCTGTCATCGATGCTTCTTGTAGTCCTATAGTCCATTCTTGGTCATTGCCTAATAAACCCATCGCTTCGCAGGCAGCTCTGTTTGTAGGATACAGCTGATCTTCAACTGTTCGTATATGTTTGAATGATGTTCGACCTTTTTGGTGACATAGCAACATCCTTAAGTAAAATAGATCACCTGCGCTAGGATGAATATATGTAAGCCGACCGATAGATGAACTGTTTTTGTAGCGCCTCCGTTCCCAAGTCTTGGTAGTAGAATACTGTTAGAAATAGAAGTGACGATCATTATTGTATCAACGAGTCTTGTAATAATGTTGTAATAGTCTTGTAGTTTAGTTAAGGGTAAACGGGCTTGGTTTAATCTAACATTGTATTAGTTTATGTGTAGTCCATTTCATAAGCCCAAGCCCGGGCCATCTCTTTATCATAACTATATAAACCTCCAAATGCTACCATTTGGAGGTGGTGCTTCTATGCTATTTTCTCTCATTTGTATTCTTCTCTCTTAATCTAATATATCTCACTTTCTCTCTCTAGAAGTTGCCATCTTTCTTATCTCTTCATCTCTCTATTAATCTTTCTTATAATCTTCTTATTATGTGTGAAATGATATAAGTTTTGGGTTCTAACAAGTGGTATCAAGAGCCATAAGATGATTTAGAAGTGTTTTTACTACAAAAAATAGTGTTAAAAAATCGTATCTTGAAATTTTTTTTTGCACTTTTTATTCTCATTTCTGTTTTCTAAATGCTCAGTTAGTACTTCTTTTAATCTTCTAAAAGTTGATTCACTTTTTCTATTGTGTTTATTTAGAAACTACTTGGTCAAACAACTGTTTTTTAAGAACTTTATTATCTGCTTTTTCTGTCCAAATAGTAGTAACTTTTTGTCCAAACTGTTGCTTTTTATGAGCTTATATTTTTTCTGCTTGATCAGTCCTCAAGTCCAAAATACATCTTTTAGTCCAAAGAGTTTCTGTGCTTATTGGTGTTATTTTGAGGTAGCAGTAAACTGGTCAACAAGCTGTCGGAAAAAAGGCTAGTCGGAAAAGTTGTCGGAAAAAGACGTCGGAATCTGGTCGGAAAAGTAAAAAAAAACTCAGTTTCTGCAAAACTTATGCAAAAAACCCTTTTCTTACGCATAACAAGCAAAGTCTACGCATAACTCGTCATCCTACGCATAACTTCTAGCTTGGAAAGTTAGTAAGTTCGTTTACGCAAAAGTCTTATGCGTAAGACCAAGCTTTACGCTTAACATCTACGCTTAAAGTTTACGCACAACTTTTACAATTAAACTTTACGCAAAAGATTTTTTACGCGTAAGATTTCCAAGTTTCTTTTATAAAAAAAAAAAAAAAAAAAAAAAAAAAAAAAAAAATAGAATACGTGAACCAGATTCATACAACAACTTCATACAAACATCTATATCCTAATCCCATTTTCAGTCAACTAACTGCCATTCCAATTGTCCCACCCAATACAGAAACGAGAAAATAAAAATAAAAAGAGGCAGCAAACTATAACAACATACAAACCCCACGTCACCAATCCCATTTGTTTTACTCACGATCTCAGTCCATCTCAGTTTATCATCAAAGATTCGTTCAAAGGAACTAAACCACAAGATATATACATCACAGATCGATCTTTAGAAGATTAACTTCTGTTAATATCCGAAAACAATTAAAGAAAAGACAAAACTTCAGTCTCATCTCTTCTTTTGTTTCGATTCAGAAATAAAAAGAACAAAAAGTTAACCTACCTGTAACCTATATCAAGCATCTTCAAGCTATCGTGACCTTGTTGTGTTTGTGTGGTTCGAACAAACCAAACAGAGTGGTTTATGTGGTGTTTCATGTGCTTCGGATTGCAAAGATTAAAGGGGTTTATCACTTTTTGTTCGGATTTATTCTTAACAAGGTTTGATTGATTGTGGTTATTCGTGGAGCAGAATAGTTGAAAAGGTTTGGTGATTGAGATTTATCAAGAATACAGGGGACGGATTTTTCAAGAGAAAGAAAAGTAGCAGATTTTTTTTCGTTAGTTGTTGGCTGCGTGAAGTGAGAGTGTTTGTGACTGCGTTTTTTTTTTTTTTTTTTTGAGATAGTGTGATTAGGGTTGAGATAAATTAGGGATAGTGGTGTATTAAATACTAGTTAGAAAATAGGTAAAGTTTTTCGGATCAGTGTTGGTTTTTTAGTTGGGCCATATTATATCTGAAACTTGACATTGGGCTAGTGATATTATTTGGAGAATTGGACCAAAGTATGTTATTCTTTAATTGTGGTTATATGAATCTTCTGTAATGATTCACGAGTGGGCTGAATTTTTGGTAAGAATTTTTAGACATTGGTTTTTATTAAGCTTCAATACTCCGAGACTGTGAATTATTTAGAGATTATTCGGGTTCGTTGAAAATAACTACCGTGCTAGTTATTGGATAACTCGTTTCGAAAAAAAAAATCACTTCTTTATCGTCTACAAGATCCGTATTCATTTCACACGTTTAACATGTCTTTTCTCACAAATTTCTTTTCATCGATTGATATGGATCCTCTTGTTCAATTCTTCGCTCCATATCCTAAGACTGAGGAGACGGTGACTGAGACTGAGGAAATATTGACTGAGACTGAGAAGTCGTTAACTGATAATGAACAAGACGTTGATGAAAATGAGCTACCTGATTACGTCAAATATCTTGACCTGAGATTTCCTTTCACACTCGTTGAGCATATGAAACGACCACCTTTGACTGAAAAGGCACAAAATGGTGAAGAATCATGTGAACATAAGTCAGAAGAACCTGAAAATGCAGAACCTTCCTATGACAGATATGCTACGAGTACACAGACGGGGATTCTGATAAGGGAATATGTTGGAGATCCGATGGGTCAGTTTGAGAGTCAGAATGTGGTCAATCATAATGGGAATGATTGTTGTTTCGTGACTTCGATTCAGAAACCTACATCAGCAACTCACAGCAGTGATATTGGTATTAATTACAATGTCAATGCAATGACAAAGGTTGAAAAGATCCAGTACTTGTTGATGCTAGCCAATAAAGAACAATTGGGAATACCATTGACTGCTGAGGAACATGAGTTTAGAGCTACAACAAGAATTAATGACAATTCAGCAGATCTTAATGAAACCTACAACTTTATGGCAAATCAGCAGGCAACAACATCAAGCAGTGATTTTGATCTTCCTCCTACTTATGATTCAGATCCATTCCATGAGGTACCAAATTATGGTAATGATGCTAATCCGTTTGCTCATGAGAAGCCACATTATGTGCCACCTAAACCTATTTATGATACATATGTGGGGGAACAAGTTAATAGCAATGTTAACTATGAAACTCCATACATGGATCCTAATGGAGTTCAAGTTGCACAAAATGGTGCTAATGATGAGGAAACACGTGCTTTGTTTGAATCATTATTGAATAATTGTCGTATTCAAATTGAGAATGTGAAAAAGGTCAATCGCGATGTTAAGGCTGCGAATGTTAAATTGACCGCTGAGCTTGAGAGTTACAAGGAAAACGTTAAAGCTTTTGAGTTTCATAACAAAAGATTGTCTGAATTAGAAACTGGTTATCAAAATTCCGTTTCAAGGGAAAAACAATTGCAACTCAAGTTTGATACACTTGATGTTAATTGTTTCAAGAAGATAAAATCTTTAAACGCGGAAATTTCTGATTTACAAAACCAACTTTCTAAACAAAAAACAGCTTATACCAATCTTGAAAAAGAAAGGGATGAGTTGAAAAAGGACTTTGCAAAGAAAGAAGACAAACTTTTGGAAGAAATCGTAGAGTCAGAAAACATGATTGCACATTTAGAAGAATTAGTGGTTAAGTCGGGTCAGTCAAGTCAAACAATGAATATGATTGCTAATCAAACTAATCCGATTTACCACACAAAACATAAGGTGGCTCTAGGGAACACAACTCCTTGTAATCTCAAGAAAGCTCAGCAAGAACAGAATGTTTTGTATAATGGTAATGTGATTTACACCAAACATGATCCTCCCGTCGTTCGGGATTCTGTGCAAACGATGGAACTTGTCGAAGAGAGCATTACTAAAATGAAACAAAAGGATTTGAAACCCATTGATTACAACAAATTGAACAAACTTTCGGGAATTACTTTTGTTTCACAAACAGAACCATCTGTGTTTTCCATAAAACGACCATTCGCGAAATTCTTGTCTAAAAAGAAAGTTGTTTCCAAATCTCTTTCAAAAATGGAACAAATGTCCTCTAGCAACACTTTTAATACAAGTGAGGCTAGAGAAATTCTGGATGACGTTAAAAAGAGAATTCAAGAACTTCAAAATATTGTTGCTTCTAAAACTACAATCAATATTAACAACTGGCATTCCAGTTTTCATATCGAACAGAAAAAGGTGTTTGAAAACGAAATTACTATCCCACTGAATAACATCAGTGCGAGGGTAATCCATTTTGAAAACGCTTTCTTAAAAGAAACGGCCGAATTTGTCAAGGACCACAAATCCCTGGTAAACGAAGCTAATGAAACTCGTGAAAACATGAATGTTTTGGAAAGGTTAAATGATTCACTCTTCGAAGCTGTTATGACTACTGATATAATGTCCATCATTTTACAAACATATTCGGTTGAGGACGATGAAAGACTGAGAGCTGAGACATCTGAAATTGTTTCCAAATATGAAAATGCTCTTGTAAAACTTGAAAAAGAAAACATGTCGCTTTTCAAACAACTTGATCGAAAATCAGAGGAATGCAAGTATGACAAATTGTCGTATGAGCATGCCTACAAAGACATGAAAGAGCAAAATAATATTTTGAGAGCTCAGCTTGTAAGTATAAAAGGGAAGGGTGTGGATACTAAGTTTGCAAAACCATCGACTTTAGAGAAACCAAATGTTTCAAAAACGGTTGAGAAACCAAAAATGTCTATTTCCCAGTTTGCTCCAAAAGTCGATGAGAAAAAGGATTTGACAAAACCAGTCACTCCACAACCCTTGCCCAAGCAAAAGGAAATTGAAAAGATTGTTGATAAACGAAAATTGGTTGTTGAAAGTAACACAAATGTGAGTGCACCTGGCTCTTCTAGGAATAGTACACCAAACGTGACTACAAATACTGTAAAAGAGTCTCTTGGTTCTAATGACATGGTCCATGATCACCATCTAGAAGAAGCTAGAAAAAGGGCACAACTTCAAAAAGACAGAATTTTAGGCGCAAAACCTAGTGTGATGAATTCTACAAGATTCCAAAGCACTGCTAGTAGTAGTAAACCATTACCTAGGAACAATCAACAAAATACTAGGGATTGGCTTGCATCTAAGAGTAGTGGCACAAAACAAAATGCTAAGAATGTAGAATGCAACACAAAGAATTCCAAAGTCTCATCGAAGAACAAACAATTTCCAAATGACTGTAGTGACAAAGTTAAGGTTGCCGTTTTAAACAAAAATGTTGAATTTGTCTGTCCTACATGTCAAAAATGTGTTTTTTCAGCTAATCATGATGCATGTGTTGCACAATATATCAAGAAAGAAAATGCTCGTACTAAGGTACAATCCACTAAGAAACTAAATAGAAACAAACCCGTTGATAAGAAGCAAGAAGCTAAGAAACCTAATAGGTGGATACCGAAAGAATGTAGTTTTTCCAAGACTGAGACTTCCGCTGCATCTGATAAGAAAACTACGTCTAGATCTTACCTTAGGTGGATTCCCACGGGAAAAGTTTTTAATACATTTGGTATTAGATGGATTCCCACAGGGAAGATTCTTGATTGTTGCACCAAGACAAATAATTGTGAAAATCATCAGGATAAGGAAGTAGAAATCACTACAACCGTTGATAGTGAACACCCTCAATGTGAGGAAACATGTACTTCTAACACTGTTATTTGTGAAAATTCTTCTTCTGTGGATACAGGTACTTGTGAAAGTGTTGAGGGTTCATACACCCAATGTGGTAAAGAAGAACTTTACGCCAACATCGCATGTGGAAATCCTTTTCTAATTCCACTCGTAACTCCACTTTTACTTGTCAAACCTTAATTTTTCTTTATTTCTTCAAATCTTTTCGTTGTAAATATTTTTTTGAAAAAAACAAAATACAAAATTTGAAAAACTATCAAAAACAAAATACAAAAATATAAAATTTTCAAAAATCCAAAAACAATATAAAACCAAAAATCCAAAAATATTCTTCTCACGACATGTCTCTTGTATAATCGATATTCTGTACGTATCTAGAAATGTCATTCAACAATGATACGGACATGTACAAATGCTTGAGCGAGAGTTCTTTATAATGTTTTTCTAAAACATGTCGTTTCTCAAAAAATTTCTTCAAATGGCTTTCGTATACTTCAGTACGAAACCCGTGCTTCAAAGTGAAATCTTTTCAAAAATTAAGTCCGGGTATAACAACTCGAAAAGATTTCAAATAAGGACTTAAATTAATGACTTCTTAGTATTTCAGCTAAGGACTCGTTCTTCAAAGAAAGGAAAGTGTTTAATCAAAAATGAAGGTTTTTAATAATTTTTGAGCACTTATCCTAAAAACATCAAAATGACTTGTGTACACCTTACAGTGCACAACTCAAGTTTTCAAAGAAAGGAAAGTGCTACGCAAAAATGATTTTCATCAAAAAAGTGCACTTATCCTAAAAATGGACACTGTTGTACGCCTCAGTGCGATATTCCTATTCAAACAAAGAGAAGTCTTTGTTTTTTTTAAAAAAAAAAACCTTGATGCAAAATTCAACAAATCTGAAACTTCTTTCTCTTTCAGAATTTTGCTTCAAGAAGACTCCTTCCCTCTAAACTTTAAAAGTTTAACATTTCTCAAAAACATATGCGAGTTTTGAGGGGGAGTAATTTCAAATACAAAAATGTTCCGATTTCATGCAAAAAAAAAAAAATCTGTCTTTCTCTCCAAAAGCTTTTTCTTAATCCGTTGATATCAAAAATATCACGACATGCTATTTTTGAGGGGGAGAAGACGTGATTAAAATGTGATCAAAATGTGTAAAGATTGTGATTGAATCTCAAAAGAGCTCGACTTAGATATAACCAATGAATTGACGAAGCTTAAAATGTCATTAATTGAAAAGACTTGTCCTGGACGGGTAATAATTTCAAGCTAGTTTAACTAGTGATGTAAGCGTGTCTCGAATAGGACTTGTCTGAGTAGAATGTACCGTATCGAGAGACTTTCTTTGGACTTGACCAGGACGGGTAATAATTTCAAGCTAGTCTAACTAGTGATGTAAGCGTGTCTCGAATCGGTCATGTTCACTGAAAGTGGATCAATTCAAAAAGTGCAAACTCCTCACGCATGTGTCAATTTCTTAATAAATTCATGAGCACATGTGTAGGGGGAGTCCTTCAAAAGAAATGCAAAACTCTCGAAGTGTCAACACTGTGTTTTATTATCATAAACACTTTGAGAGATTTTTCATAAAAGGTTTCATGGCAATTATAGGATAGTCATGGAGTTATAAGGTGACTAAGGTTAGGATAAACCGTCCTATGATCCACCAGAGCCGGAGGGATCTACCCAAGGACAAATCCAATAGATTAGAATTAGAAAGTCCTTAGGTATGATTGAAAAAAAGGAGAAAATGAGAAAGGAGAAAGAAGGGGTTGAAGAATTAAAAAGAAAAGTTATGAAAAAGGGTGAAAAGAAATAGCCCTCCAAATGTTCAACCTTAGGGCAGACACCGGGTACAATTCATATGCTACTGGTTGTTACTAAGGTGACACCGGTATTGAAGACAAAGACGTCATGGACCCAGTGACGCACTGCACTAAACCTTCTTAACCACTCAAGTTCTCTTAAAAGAGCTTGTTTCATTCTCACGGGGAACCGGCATAATCTATCGACCTGTCTCTTAGAGATGGTTGATATTGAAGCAGGAGACCTCTCCCTAATCTCCGCATAGGAAACCAAATGTGCACTGATGAGTGTCTAAATACTCATCATTTTATACCAATCTGAGCTGCCAAAACATACTAAAACACTCAAATATGTATCAAAATACTTAAAATATCTTAGAGTGTGTTTTATATGTTTCAAATGCAAAATAATCAAAAACAGATGAAAAACGTACAAAGTTTGCATAATTAGCAGTTTCAGTCCCTCAAGTTTCATAAATTGGCAAAACTAGTCCCTGGTTATTCTAAAAACATGAAAATGTCATCAAAGATCCTTTTTAATCATAAAGTTACATATTTAGTCCTTTGGTGCAAAAGTTTCATTAAATTACAAGTTTAGTCCCTCAACTTTGAAAATTGACAGAAAAGGTCCCTGGGATGTAAAAACTTTGAGAAATTCAATTTTGGTCCCTGTACTAATAATCTTTTGCAGGTTTGGTCCTTATGTGAAAAGTTTGGAGAAATTACATAATCAGTCCCTGAAGTTTGGTGAATTGTCAGTTTTAGTCCCCGGGTATTTAAAAAATTAAAAAAAATCAAAAATGCCCTGGTACTATTCACATGTGATAACTTAGACCCTTATTTAAACTATGGGAAAGTCACAAAATCAGACCCTTAACTTTCACTTAAATACATATTTGGTCCTTGTGATTTGTTACTAAATAACCAAACGGACCTATGTTTTATTTTATACCCAAAACCAAACCCAACTTACACTAATCCAAGCCCACCCCCACTTCTTTTGGCCCAACCTACACCAGCCCATACCACCTTTAATAATAAACCGGGGTCAAACCCCCGGTCAAACCCACCTTTCCCTCTCATCTCCTCCACCTCCCTCACACAGCCAAAACCACCATTCCACCTCCCCTGTTTCAACCCCCAGCTGGCCAACCACTCTCCCACTAGTTACCCTCCACCTCCACTACAACCAGGATGCATTAAATGCTCCTGAAAACCCTCCACGCTACCCCTTGACCCTTTGGCGCCAAGAAATGATTTAAACGGCCAGGATTACTCAGACCATATCAAAGGCTAAGATTTGGTGGGAAATCACCCAGTGGGTCCCACAAACCCTGAAAATGGTTATAAAGCAGAAGAGAAGCAGGAATGAAGAATTATTAGATTAGGTTTAGTTTATTGTAATCGTAGGTAGTGTAATCTTTAATTCTAGTTGTAATTTCAATTAAAACAAGTTTGTACCAGTTAATTTAATGTATTTCTATCTTTAAATCAAGTTAATTTCAAGTTTCATCTCAGTTCTCAGTTTATGAATTTCTTAAAATCTTAAAAATTTCACAAAGCTTGTATGTTGTTGGTTGTTGTTGTTGTATGATCTCTTAAGCTTAATTAAGCCCTGACAAAGCTTATATAAGCTTTTAGAAACATTTAATTTCAGTTTAAGTTTAAAAAGCAAAAATAAGAAAAATAAAAGAAAAATAGAAATAAAATAAAAATTCTAAGTTAATGATGAATTCAGATTGAAGAAGGTGTGCTTTGGAGTATTTTGGTATTAGAAGTCTTGTGGAAGACTGTTAGGATAGACCTTGGTCTTTGGTTCCATCATCTCAGTCACATTTCAATTGTAAGTCACAATTTTGCCATTTGAAAATTTCTTTTGTTACTGTTAGGCTTATTTAGCTTTTATATTATCACTAATATCTGTTTCAAACAAAAAGAATGTAGGTAAAAGGGTAAAATTCATAGTTGTAGTATAGATTTAGTGTTAAGGGTCTGTTTGGGTTAACTGTTTCAGGAAGGTTTAGGTATTTAGTGGTTGCTTATTGTCACAACTCACCATTTCAGGTCATTTCAGGTCATTTCTCGAACTTTGGAAAAACACTATTCATCAAACACTATTCATCAAAACACTATTCATCATTTTACTATTCATCATTTTTGGTGTCAGTTTGACATTCCGAGAAGCATTCAGAAATTTTACTATTCACGGAACACTATTCATTGCGGGAAAAGATTTCATCATTCACGTGCATTACACATTTCATCGTAAATTAGTTTACGGGTATTCAAATTCGCGTAACCGTATTGGTTCAGGTGCGAATTCATGCATTATCAGTAATGACATTTCATACGGACTGGAGATAGTCTGCATATCATCAGTAGGTCATTTACATGTTATACCACTCTCAGGATTTTCAAATTTATATATTTGATACATTTAACGTTTTTACGTATAAGTATTTATAGTAAACGTTAACACCCGGTTTATACACGACGAATATATCTAAATATTCCCACAATGGTCCCGACATATTTTTATATCCATCATAACATCATAAAAGTTATAACATTCAGTTACCCAGTATTTTGGAAATTTATTTTATTTATAACGTACGCTTATGAATATAACGACGGTTTTCGTGAAAACTAAACAATAATCACCCGATCACTCAGTAAATGTACCCAACATATTTTTAATATGTTTTTATCATTATTATAACTTTATTTCATCCCGGTTAACTTCGTGAACGTTTATTGCTTTTAAACCCGGTACCCGATTATGACTAATACTTACACTAAACCACAACTAATAATACACTACATTTCCCAAGTGATCAAAACCGTTTTGGCTACTCCTTTTCACACCAAAAACCGGCCCATGAGACACCCCTTTTAACCTCTAGCATTAATTCCTAGTTTTATACTAATAAACCTCTAAAATCATTTCATTAACCAAAAACCTAAATCATAACTCACAATTTTAGAAAGATCAAAAGTTCTTCTCATCTCCTTTCCTTTCTTCAACCCACGACCCAACATAGAACACCAAGATCAAGTGATCATTTTTCATAAGTTATAACACTAAACTTGTTCCTTTTACTTGCCTAATCAAGAATCAAGCAACAAAAACACAAGAACATCAAGCATAATCATCATCTAATCATCTCATTTTATCAAGTAAGTAATCAACTTTATTTTTTTCATGGATCATCTTATATTTACATGTATTTCATGAGTATCATGCTAAAAATCATGTACAACTAGCTATACCACCCTTTATTTTGTCTAAAATGAAACATACAAACCCTAACTTTTTATTTATGAATCCCCTTGCTATAATAACTTGGTTAGGAGTCCATGGCACCCTAAGAAGGTGTATGGTAGGATTAGATTAGCTATGTGGTGATTACAAGAGGTTTGGTGATGGTAGAAATTAGTTTTAAACCTTGAAAACTTGATTTGGAACCTATTTTAGACATGCTGTCCCGTTTTGTAAAAATCTGGAAAATCAGTACATACAAAGGAAACTTTGGCAAAATTTTTAGAAAATACTTTCAAAAACGAATCCGTAGGCGAAAGAACGGATTAAAAAGAGCTTATAACGAAGAAGTTATGATTTTTGCACGATTGTTGACGAAAAGTATTTTCTGGAAATTTGTTTTGCTGTTGGACGTTTTTCATTGGACAAAAAGAGACTTTAGACGTAACCCGGAGGAGCCGAGCTTTCCAAAATATATTACTACATACTAAGACGTAACCGTGGACATAAAGAACAAGTAAAACGGACAAGTAACGACAAAGATATTCACGTTTGAATATCGGCTAAAACCATTTTATATTTGACAGCTTTTAATAAAAGTGACACAAAAACTACGAAGTACTTTTATAAGCTAGACATAATATTAAGTACCAAGCTTTATAACTAATGTAGTATTAGTTATTACAAGTATATTTTCATCATTTCAAGGCGATATTACAAGGATTACAACCCGAGGATTTCAACATTAACATGGAAACATACGATATATATATATAAGTATATATATATATATATATTACAACTAGCTTATTATATTTTCTAATAGCAATATTTTTCCAAATTCTTGGATTATATACTTTTGATAACAACAAGTGTTTTTCAAAGAGTAGAGTGGTATAGGAAACATGTGCATGGACATTCATAACATCATTTCATGATCTAAAGTAGATCGTTCATCATTCATATTAGGTTGCGGCTAGTGTGCGCGCCTTGTTTTTCAGCTCATTACATGTTCATGGTACCATCATATTGGGTTGCGGCAGCTAATTGTTCATTGGTGTTCATTTCATTTCATCACAGTTTCATCAGTTGAGGTGAGTTTTCATAGCCCCGTTTTCAATTCAACATTTTTGATTGTTTTCAAATCCCACGGGGGGAATACATTGCATCAATCATTTTAGTACGAGCCCAAGTATTCAAACATGTACATTGCTTAAGTTACCTTGCCATGTGATAAGTCCCCTGTAACATCATGAACCGTTAATTTACCGTTAAGCGAGAGTGAGTGGATAGATCTATCGAGGGTGACGCCTCCATCCGTGGTAGTGATTACCAACAGTAAGCGGATGCATGTCATGTCTTTTACATTTGAATGTTTCGGCAGAACATTCGGGAGGGGCATAGAGTTTCATCAGTCATAGCTTCGGTGTCATGAGCTTAAGGCTATTGTACAATTTTCATGAGATTTTTATCTTGCACTTTTACTTGTGGTGGCCGTACATCATTACATTTTACAAACCTATGGAATTCACCAACATTCGTGTTGACGTTTTAGCAATGTATTTCAGGTTATTAAGGTAGCTCATGTGACATGCATTTGGACCTTCATGGAGTCGCGGAGTCGACGCGTCTCATCATTATTTCATGCACTTATGTAAACATTTGATCTAGTATGGCTTGTTTTTCATAAACATGCAACACCTCTTGGGGACCTCATTTTGTAAACTCTGAATTATTTCAATGATCAAATGCAGTATTTTCCAAACGACACTTTAGGTCGTTCAATGTAACTGTAACTGTGGTGCTATGACAGACACCCCCAGGTATTCCATTCCGCTGCAAGTCAGGTAAATTGGGGGTGTGACAGATTGGTACCAGAGCTAAGGTTATAGCGAACTAGGATGTATCTTGGACCCTAGACTATAACCGCATCATCATAGCATCTCATCATTTCATCATAAGTGCATAATCATGATACATGTTGCTTCATACATACCCTGTGCGAGTTATTTATACTCATATCCGTATATGTATATCATTTTATTGACCTGGTTCACAAGTGACATGTCTTCAGATACTCACCCTGACATCCTTTTATCGGATTCCGACATTGAAGATGCCTTGTCATCTTCCACTACCATTATACCACCAGTTGCATTTACACCACCATTAGTACTATTGATTTGCCATAGGAACAGGGTTTTCCTATCATTCAGCCCGTACATAGAATGCCTTTTGGTAGTGTATTCAGAATTAATCTTAATGGACTTATTAGGATGCTTGTTGCAAGGAAGATAGTGTGTTTTCTTTCCATCACTAGTAGGGCACTTACTACTCAGGTACTATCACCACCATCAGTTACTTATTACACTATTGGCCTTCCCACAGTGTGTACTTTAGTTTTACCTTTTGGATGTCGCGAGGTAGCGCGAAAGAGGGTAGTATTCCATTCACTAGTACCATCATTGTCATTTCCTTTTCCATTCCCACTTGCCATGAACTAGATGACACCTAGTAGATAACACAAATATCACGGACTCAACAGGAACATCCGCAGATTCTTCAGGAATGGTTCAGAACCTATATTATCTAAGATTTGATAGATGCACAACTTCAGACACCACTTCAGGACTATCTCGACCTTATGATGCCACAAACCTGATTTCACACAGAGGGACACCAGGAAGTCCCTAGACCAGATTTATATCCTCACTAGCTTTTACTATTATCCTAGCCACAGAAGGTGTGGAACAACAATCTAGGTTGCAATGCTGCTCAACAATCACCCAAAGGACAAGAAATGAATAGAGCCTTTGCTGCAGAACCGCACATAAAGAGAAGGTATATTGGAAAGTTACCTTACTACAACCTGCGTAATCAATATCACCAAGATCATTGCAGTAAAACGTGTGGAGTGTGCAAGAAGCAGGGTCATCGGACTGAAAATTGTAGGAAACTCACAAATCAGAAAATCCCAGGGAGTTGCTTCAAATGTGGAAACTTAGGGCATTTCAAGAATGACTGCCCGGAACTAAGGAACAAGGAAAAATCAGGAACTGGGAATCAAGACTGAATCGCTCGAGGAATAGCGTGAGCTGTTGAAAGAGAACCGTCAGGATATTAGAAACATCAAGGATAACAACAATGCTTCAGCAGGAGGAGCTTTGTTTCAATATAAAAACCGTAGTTCGAGCCCTTTTAGGGTTGTATCTTTCCTTTTGTACTTACCGTTGGTACGATGACATGACCTAGTGGTATTAAGCACTTTCCTATCCAATGTAGTATTTATCCTTTGTTACCTAGGTGATAATCATAACCTTCGTTTACTCCATTTTCTATCCCAATTGCTCAGACTTCAATCGTTTCGCAACATTTTAGCATTGTCTCATCAGGAATTAGGTTGATTTCGTTTTTGACGAATTAGTAGACTATTACCATTCGACAAGATTCACCCACGTATCCAATACACCATTCAAGCTATTTTACTATCATATGGGGAAATTGTTTTACAGAAAAATTTCTGAAGTAAGCTATTTTATTTCCATCCTATAAATTGATTTTTCTGTCATTACACCAAGTATTTACTATTATTACGCGAAGCAATTTTCGTGTTACTTGAAAGGAAACATCAAGATACCATTTTAATAACAATGCGTTGAACACCATCTAAAACTTTTGAGGAAAGTTATGATATTTTGACAAAATCCAACATCGCATCATTAGTCCTCAATTATACATAGCCTGATCACCTATGTAAAATTCAGGAAGGATTATGCCATGAAGGAAATAATTACCTTTTCAAAGGATTGTTAATAACAATCTTCATCCAAAAGTTTTGTAAACCAAGGAACTCTTTCATAAACATCCCTTTTGCCGAACTATCCCTGGATACTTACCCCACCAGTCACTCATTCAGACATTAAGTGGATTTTTCCCATTGACTTCCCTAGAAGAGACTTTCCATATCAATTACATGCAGGATTCCTTTATACAATAAAAGCAATGAAAGGATTACAGAACTACTAACCAGAACTAGAAGTATATAGAGAGAGAATTCATAACTCAACAACAATCCTAAGATACTGCGAGACTATCCGTATCACCATCTCTGACTTAGTTGTCAAATTCTATCGTTTAAGGGTACTAGCTAGACTGAGCTACAGGATGGAACTCAATATAAATGTCCGCAGGACAACACAATAGAAATAAACCGAGCTTCTAATTGAGACTGTAGAGCATTTCATTTAAACATGGCCTCATCCATACATAAACTTTCCTGCAGTAAGTTTTCACAAAGGACAATTGTTTGAATCAAGAATATCGATGTAGATTCCTCTAAGGCATTATGTCTAGAAATTTCAGATAACCTCACCTTCATACCAAGCAAGGGATCAAGCCAGAACATATCTCCTCATCTACATGGGAAAACAGAATAGACATTCATCGACACAACATCAAGTGATACCTTCGTCTTGCCAATTACAACGATAAACTATTTCAGGACTTAAGTTAGTCTAAATACCTATGCTTGTAGTTATGCCAGATAACCATCAATAGACATTATCCAACCTTAGGAACTAAGCGTTAGACATCTATACAATTAAGCGAACATTTCCTATTCTACCATTTTATCCTTTTCAGTGTTTTCACTTTTAAATAAAGTTGATGCGTTTACATAAATCACATACCTTGTGGAAAAAAATGATTTCTGAAATTCCTATTTTGAACAAGTGCGATCCTTTTTGGTCAAACTTTAGCAACACTATTGTACAATGGGAAATGTACATAGATATCAAACTTTGGTAAGCAGTCTTAATCACAACATGTTTGAAAACATTTTTCTACTTCATAACTACTGAAATTTTGAATCATCAGGAAAAATATTACTTAGTAAATCATTTGCTCCATTTTTCTAAATTCGTTTATTCAGAAAAAGGATTTCAACCAAAACTCATAATCGCGAGACAAATTTCCAGAACAAATTTCCCTACAACATCGCTTATGCATTTAGGATTTTGTGACTTGACAGTAAAGAATATTGGTATATGTGATGAAGGAATTAGGAAGGACATCACAAATTAATCACGAACTTCAGTAGTGGAGACCAAACCCAATAGACAAAGAAGGACATATGTCTTATCATCCGTTGGAACAAAACACAAGGAA
Organism: Artemisia argyi; assembly: GCA_030686995.1. Classification (NCBI taxonomy): domain Eukaryota; kingdom Viridiplantae; phylum Streptophyta; class Magnoliopsida; order Asterales; family Asteraceae; genus Artemisia; species Artemisia argyi. The sequence continues at coordinate 23,376 of JARVZY010009357.1, forward strand.
TCAAATTGTACCTATATTCTATCCCTTCAGATAACGCCAAGTTCGAAGGACCGAACGTTATGGAATTAGTCACAAAGGTTTATTGTACCCATTTCAGTTGATCCTGTTAAGGAAACCGTTTCAACTTGGACCTCAGGTAATCATTTCAGGATTTCCTTCAGAAACCCATTTAGGTGTGAACATCACCTATCATCCTCAGAACGATGGTCAAAGCGAGAGAACAATTCAAACATAGGAAGGTATGCTCAGAGCATGAGTGATTGACCCTGTAAATGGTTGGACTAATCACTCAACATAAATCAAATTCATCTACAACAATAGTTATCACACCAACAACGGGAAACTGGCAGAAGTTAGGTTGGTACATAACACACATCATTTGGATTGGATATCCTGAACAACAAACCATCCAGATTCAAGTGGGAGAACAAACTAATTTAAAAGCAATGCCTTGGATTGGCATGATACAAATTGGATAACAAGAAAGGTTGAACCTTTAGCATATTGGACTATTTAAGATTCATTTTAGAATCGACCAACTAGCATACAAACTTGAGTTCTGGCAGAATTCAGCAGTATATATTACCAGTACCACATTTAAAACATTAAGAAGCGCAGATCATCGATTGATGGGCCAAACTCAGAAAAAGCTCAACTCACTAGTTCAGTAGGCATTCATGAGATAACCAGAAATTTTCTACAAGTCAAGAATCAGTTACAAGTTCAATAAGTCATAAACCATTAAAACTTCAAGTTCTACAGAGTTATGCAGAAAGTTCTACCTGGGAAAGGCATGTTATCGTTCAGAAAACTTGGAAAGTTAAACCCAAATGACAATCTCAGACCTTGTAAGAGAACCAACAGAAATCATGGACCGTGTGGTCAAGCAGTTGAAACAGAGTCGAATTCCTATCGTTAGAGTTCGCTGGAATTCTCGAATATCATCACCTTTTCATCAATACATTCTCAGAGACCAATATAAACTGAACTTCGGGACGAAGTTCCATTTAGAGGGGAAGACTGTCACAACTCACCATTTCAGGTCATTTCTCGAACTTTGGAAAAACACTATTCATCAAAACACTATTCATCATTTTACTATTCATCATTTTTGGTGTCAGTTTGACATTCCGAGAAGCATTCAGAAATTTTACTATTCACGGAACACTATTCATTGCGGGAAAAGATTTCATCATTCACGTGCATTACACATTTCATCGTAAATTAGTTTACGGGTATTCAAATTCGCGTAACCGTATTGGTTCAGGTGCGAATTCATGCATTATCAGTAATGACATTTCATACGGACTGGAGATAGTCTGCATATCATCAGTAGGTCATTTACATGTTATACCACTCTCAGGATTTTCAAATTTATATATTTGATACATTTAACGTTTTTACGTATAAGTATTTATAGTAAACGTTAACACCCGGTTTATACACGACGAATATATCTAAATATTCCCACAATGGTCCCGACATATTTTTATATCCATCGTAACATCATAAAAGTTATAACATTCAGTTACCCAGTATTTTGGAAATTTATTTTATTTATAACGTACGCTTATGAATATAACGACGGTTTTCGTGAAAACTAAACAATAATCACCCGATCACTCAGTAAATGTACCCAACATATTTTTAATATGTTTTTATCATTATTATAACTTTATTTCATCCCGGTTAACTTCGTGAACGTTTATTGCTATTAAACCCGGTACCCGATTATGACTAATACTTACACTAAACCACAACTAATAATACACTACATTTCCCAAGTGATCAAAACCGTTTTGGCTACTCCTTTTCACACCAAAAACCGGCCCATGAGACACCCCTTTTAACCTCTAGCATTAATTCCTAGTTTTATACTAATAAACCTCTAAAATCATTTCATTAACCAAAAACCTAAATCATAACTCACAATTTTAGAAAGATCAAAAGTTCTTCTCATCTCCTTTCCTTTCTTCAACCCACGACCCAACATAGAACACCAAGATCAAGTGATCATTTTTCATAAGTTATAACACTAAACTTGTTCCTTTTACTTGCCTAATCAAGAATCAAGCAACAAAAACACAAGAACATCAAGCATAATCATCATCTAATCATCTCATTTTATCAAGTAAGTAATCAACTTTATTTTTTTCATGGATCATCTTATATTTACATGTATTTCATGAGTATCATGCTAAAAATCATGTACAACTAGCTATACCACCCTTTATTTTGTCTAAAATGAAACATACAAACCCTAACTTTTTATTTATGAATCCCCTTGCTATAATAACTTGGTTAGGAGTCCATGGCACCCTAAGAAGGTGTATGGTAGGATTAGATTAGCTATGTGGTGATTACAAGAGGTTTGGTGATGGTAGAAATTAGTTTTAAACCTTGAAAACTTGATTTGGAACCTATTTTAGACATGCTGTCCCGTTTTGTAAAAATCTGGAAAATCAGTACATACAAAGGAAACTTTGGCAAAATTTTTAGAAAATACTTTCAAAAACGAATCCGTAGGCGAAAGAACGGATTAAAAAGAGCTTATAACGAAGAAGTTATGATTTTTGCACGATTGTTGACGAAAAGTATTTTCTGGAAATTTGTTTTGCTGTTGGACGTTTTTCATTGGACAAAAAGAGACTTTAGACGTAACCCGGAGGAGCCGAGCTTTCCAAAATATATTACTACATACTAAGACGTAACCGTGGACATAAAGAACAAGTAAAACGGACAAGTAACGACCAATATATTCACGTTTGAATATCGGCTAAAACCATTTTATATTTGACAGCTTTTAATAAAAGTGACACAAAAACTACGAAGTACTTTTATAAGCTAGACATAATATTAAGTACCAAGCTTTATAACTAATGTAGTATTAGTTATTACAAGTATATTTTCATCATTTCAAGGCGATATTACAAGGATTACAACCCGAGGATTTCAACATTAACATGGAAACATACGATATATATATATAAGTATATATATATATATATATATATATATTACAACTAGCTTATTATATTTTCTAATAGCAATATTTTTCCAAATTCTTGGATTATATACTTTTGATAACAACAAGTGTTTTTCAAAGAGTAGAGTGGTATAGGAAACATGTGCATGGACATTCATAACATCATTTCATGATCTAAAGTAGATCGTTCATCATTCATATTAGGTTGCGGCTAGTGTGCGCGCCTTGTTTTTCAGCTCATTACATGTTCATGGTACCATCATATTGGGTTGCGGCAGCTAATTGTTCATTGGTGTTCATTTCATTTCATCACAGTTTCATCAGTTGAGGTGAGTTTTCATAGCCCCGTTTTCAATTCAACATTTTTGATTGTTTTCAAATCCCACGGGGGGAATACATTGCATCAATCATTTTAGTACGAGCCCAAGTATTCAAACATGTACATTGCTTAAGTTACCTTGCCATGTGATAAGTCCCCTGTAACATCATGAACCGTTAATTTACCGTTAAGCGAGAGTGAGTGGATAGATCTATCGAGGGTGACGCCTCCATCCGTGGTAGTGATTACCAACAGTAAGCGGATGCATGTCATGTCTTTTACATTTGAATGTTTCGGCAGAACATTCGGGAGGGGCATAGAGTTTCATCAGTCATAGCTTCGGTGTCATGAGCTTAAGGCTATTGTACAATTTTCATGAGATTTTTATCTTGCACTTTTACTTGTGGTGGCCGTACATCATTACATTTTACAAACCTATGGAATTCACCAACATTCGTGTTGACGTTTTAGCAATGTATTTCAGGTTATTAAGGTAGCTCATGTGACATGCATTTGGACCTTCATGGAGTCGCGGAGTCG
>JARVZY010009358.1:0-27225 GCA_030686995.1 Artemisia argyi
AGAAACATGCAACTGAAGGAGACATGCCGGGAGTAGAAGAGACATTTGGAATGTATTGTTTGGTTTTGGAGACATCACCAACCGTGGTCTTAGGCATTTTCACCTAAACAATATAACAACAAAAATAGAATTAATATAAAAACAACTATCATGCATATGTTATATATATATATATATATATATATATATATATATATATATATATATATATATATATATATATATATATATATATATATATATATATATATATATATATGCAATATATGTGGAACGAAATTCTACTTCGACACAAAAAAAAAAATTCAATGAAGTAGTTTCATAATGTTCATTTTATTTTGATTTTAAACTCGTTTAGAATATATGATATCAAAGAGTATGATATCATAATTCATTTCGAAGTAAGGCTAGATATATATTGGATTATATATCTTCCATTTCATAAGAGTTTGACACAACATAAGCTTGTTTAAAGGATTAAAATGCAAATTTTAGTTTTCAAAAATATCTTTTTCGAGATAAACCAAACGCTCCCTTAACTAGATGAAAACATCCTAAAACATCAATATATATATATATATATATATATATATATATATATATATATATATATATATATATATATATATATATATATATATATATATATATATATATATATATATATATCTATTGATTATATATCTTGATGACGTCTATTGATTCTAATAGTATTAACAAATTTTATGAGCTAGTTTTAAGTTTCAAATAACTACATATAGTTATAGTTTGTTCATGAACCAAACGCCCATGTTGTCTTCATGAACCATTTTATAACGAATTGAAAAGTATGTTTTGATTGTTTATAACATTAAAACAATGTAATGTAGTAAGTTTTAAATAGTTTTTGAGAGTTATATCAACAATGTGCCTTTTGAAAAATAAAATTCAACAAGGGTTTATGGGCGATTAATGATTTTGACAAAATGATATGTTATACTAAATTTGAGTTGCAATACATCATCCTAATCATATGGGAAGCATTTGGTAGTTCAATTTCTAGCTTCTATTTCACTAAAATTCGAATTAAAATAAATTTTAATAAAATGCATAATTATTGATTAGACACCAAATCGAATGAAATGCGATGAAATGCATGTTGGAAAACTTACAAAAGATGTTGTTATATGTTTGGTTAACGTTTGCCCCTTGCGAAACAACCCCGGATTGGTGATATGGTGGAGGATTTTGATGGTTTTGGGTGTTTTGGTTCGTACTCAGCAGTAATGGGGAAGAGATGAATGAGCAAATGGAGTGTTTGGGAATGGAAATAAGGTGGAAAACGTATTTGGAAGTGTCAGATGGCCGGTCCCCTTAAACATTAAGGGGACCGCCCTCGATAACAAGCCGGTCCCCTTAATCTTTAAGGGGGCCGCCTTTGAAATTTTTGAGATTTCGCGGAATTAGTTTCTGGAACAAATAAATTTATACGTATATAATTAGATTTATAATATATCAAAAATACGTAAACGTTTATTGGCACGATGATAAGATACTTAACAATTTTTAATTACCGTTTCGATAATTAAAATGTACCTTTGACAATTTTGGATAAAATGATCAAAGTGTTAAGTTGATGAGGGGTTTGAGGTGTGTTCGAGAATGTGTGAATAAGTGTATATATATATATATATATATATATATATATATATATATATATATATATATATATATATAAATGTGAGTGAAAGATGGGTTGATGGGTGAGGTTTGAAAGATAATAGCGGAGATAGGATATAGTCGGCGAGAGGAGTTTGTTTCATCCATAGTGTTCACGTGCGAAGGCGTTCTTGCATGATAAAAGTCCACTTGACTCATATCCCTTCATCATCATGAGTCTTTTAAAAGAGGACTTAATAGAATAACGCGAGGGGGGAAGGAAAGGGTTCGATAATGAACAATTTCCTGGAGTTCTAGAGAGTCAACTAATGACGTATCTAGGTTATGTGCAAGTATATATATATATATATATATATATATATATATATATATATATATATATATATATATATATATATATATATATATATATATATATATATAAGTATATGATCGAACAAATAGAAAGAATTAGCAAGCTATATCTATGCAAACAATGTAATCAAATAACGCATATTTATCTAAGCATGGCAATGAGTTATGGAAGAATGGCGTACCCGGTGGTCTTCAAAAAAATCTTCAAAATCATCAAGATGACATATAGACTTTGAAAAAGTCTATGTTGAGAGAAACTTCAAGATTGCCTCAAGGAATGTTCATCTAGCCATTTGATCCCCATTGTTTCTTTGGTCCAAAGTTGTTTGGTCCAAACATGTTTAACATTTGACTAGGATGCATGAAAGGTGGTAGTATACCCCAAGGATTGTAGCTTTGTTGGTAGTTCCACATCTGATTACTATTGTTATTATAGTTTTGCCTATTTTGGTTTCTTCTTGGTTGAGGTGTTTTAGACCTAGGATTAGGATTATTTGGTTTTCTAGGTGGTGGTGTTTTAGATCTTGTCTTAGGTTTAGAAGATCCTGCCTCATTTTTTAAAGATGGTTTATAGAAAACTTTTCCTTCTTCATTGTTGGCAAGAGGTATTTTTCTATCATTAATAAGTATATACTTAGGATTAGATTTTAGAGGTTTTTGTTCATTAGGTTCATTTTCGAATTTGACACTTTTAATCTCACTTGTTGAAGCTTCATTTGAATTATATCCTAAACCGGTTTTATCTCCGGATGTTCTTTGAATACTTATTATTTTACTAAGTGAGTGACTACTATTTTCAAATTTATCAAGTTTGCGAATTTCTTCCCTAAGTATTTCGTTTTCACCTTTAAGCTCTTGACATGATTTACATTCTTCAAAAATTTCTTTACCTTTTTCAAGTTGATGTATTTTAATTTTTAGTTCTAGTACTTCATTTTCCAATTGATTGTTTATGTATTTTAGTGATTTGTTTTTGGCCATTACTAGTTGTCCTAATTTGCATAGCCTATTATATTCATTATCTAGATCTTTTTCATCTAATGATAAGCTTTCATCACTAAAATATTCGGTTTCGGAACGTACCTCATTTGATGTATTCGCCATAAGACACTTCTCTTCTTTTGTCGTTTCTTTCTCATCTTCATCACTATCACTCCAAGCGCCTCCAACAAAAGCTCTTTGATTTTGATCTCTTGTCATCATTGGACATTTTCCAATGAGGTGATTTGGATCGCCACACTTGAAACATTTCCTTTCAATCTTGTAGTTCTTGTCATCCTTACTCTTTTGAAATGTTTTCTTTTCATCATGCGGTTGTCTTACGAATCTTCCTCGCCTTTTGAAGAATTTCTTGAAATCTCTTACGGCCATGGCGTATTCTTCGTCATCACTTTCGGAAGATGAGCTATCTTCGATACTAGATTCCTTTCTAGCTTTCAAGGCGATTGACTTGCTTTGCTCTCGTTTTTCTTTGACCATTTCGGAATCCTTCTTAATAATAACTTCGTAAACTTTTAGATTTCCAATTAATTCATTAAGTTGCAATGTTGACAAATTCTTTGATTCTTCAATAGCCGTCACTTTAGCTTGCCATTTTGGATGAAGAGCCCTAAGAAACTTCCTAACAAAATTCTTACTAGAAAAATTCTCATCAAGTGCTTTTAAACTTGTGATGATAGTGTTAAATCTAGCAAAAACATTATCAATTGATTCCTCTTCCGGAATCGTGAATTGCTCATATTGTTGAACAAGTAGATCTATCTTATTATCTTTGACTTGACTATTACCTTGGTGAGTTATTAGTAAAGAGTTCCAAATTTCTTTTGCGGTTTCACACATAAAGATCCTTTCATACTCTTTACGTGGTAGCGCATTATAAATAACCATTTTTGCTTCATTATTTTTAGCAAGTTTTCTTTTTAAATCATCATTTTGTTTTTCAAAAGGTACGATTTCATCTTTCTTTATTTCGGGGTTATTTTGAATAGGTAAAAAATCACCATTGGTAATAACATGCCAAAGATCTAGATCTTTTGACTTCACATAAGTTTCGAATCGATTTTTCCAATATAAAAATCCATCACTTTCAAATAGTGGTGGTCTTTGCATAGATTGCCTTTCTAAATATTTTTCAGATTCCATAGATCGTTACAAGTTTAAAAATACAATATATTTTAAAGATCTTGCTAGACGTGGCTCCTGATACCAATTGTGGAAAACTAGAAGGGGGGGTTGAATAGTTTTACGTCCTTTTTAAATTTATTACCAAAATATTTTGTAGCTTATTAAAAACTTTCGATTCGATCTCAAGTGAATTCAAGTGACAACCAATATAAGCAATTCTAATCTAATAATGAAAGTATTGAAATGTAATGAAGAAAAGATAGAGTTAAAAAGATCAAACCACAACACGCGAATTTATAGTGGTTCGGCTACAAGGCACCTTCCTTGCCCTACTCCACTCCCCGAGTACCACACTCGAGAGTTTTCTTCACTATGTCAACAAACTCCTTATGGTGGAGAAACCTTACACACCTTGGCTTACACGAGTTAACGACACTAAGCTAAATGTCGAGTTCTAATCGTAGCTAGAACCAATCTCACAACTTCTTCAAGGCTTCACACCTTCACAACTTCTTCAAGACTTCACACCTTCTTCACACCTTGTCAACTTCACACCTTCTTCTATGCACAACTAAGTCACAACTTCTAAACTACTTTACAACACACCTAGTTTCTACAATCAACAAATTTACACAACACTTTTACAAATATCTAACACTACTACAATATAAAACTAGCTATTCACAACACTACTACAATTAGATGGATGTAGAGGAGTGTTCTTCTTCTTGCACTTGAATGGATGAAGCTTTGGATCACTTGGAAACAAAGACTTATGAATTATATGATCAAAGGATTTTAGATCTAGAAATGGAGGTTGGATCAGAAAGTTTATAGTGCAAAAAGGTGAGAGAAATATGTGAAATGATCCAGTATTTATAGGGCCAGAAAATACTGTTCTGGAGCGTGCCGGTCCCCTTAATGATTAAGGGGGCCGCCTAGTAAAATTAAGGGGGCCGCCCTCCTGAACGTTGAAAAAGTTTTTCTGGATAAAATTTGCCCTTTTTGGTTGGAAATTTGAAATCATATCTTTGTAGTTTAATATAGCATTACCAAAAATGATTTACAAATATATATAAAATGTTTATATCACTTTATAAGATGTTATGTCTTAAGACAAAATTTCCTTTGATCATGTAATGCATAAGATGCTTAGTTTATGCATACCTTAAGTGATATTAGATGTAGAGGTAAATATTTGTTACCAAATACTTGTTTACGTCTTAATCTTGACTTAATTTGATTTGAGTTTTGTGATTATCAAAACATAGATTTATTGAGAGATATTAATAACCTTTTTAAATATTATTTATATCAACATTGACTATGCTGATATGGCTGTTTAGAGATGTAACAATGGAACCACTACTGATTTTGTAACTAGTCAAGTTTGGAAATATTTTAACATGAGTAATCAAACTGTTTTATGGCACAATCTTGTGTGGTTTTCTCAGAGCTTTCACAGGCATAATTTTGTTCTTTGGATGGCCATTCATGGAAGACTAATGACTCAAGACAGAATGCTAGCTTGGAATAATGATAATACCACCTTATGTAAGGCTTGTATGGATTCTCATAACCATCTCTTCTTCAAGTGTGAATATGCTGAAAGAGTGTGGAGTGCTCTCAAAAGGAAGATTGGGTCGACTAATTTACCTCTTGATTAGACTGATTTAATCAATGCTATGGTTACACAGTGTCATAACAGATCTATAAAGAGTATTGTTAGTAAATTGGTGCTTGGTGCTGGAGTTTACTTCATATTGCAGGAAAGAAATAAGAGACAATTTACAACTCAAAACAGACCTGCTGATGTTTTGTTGGAAACTATTGTCAAAAGTGTTAGATTGAGGCTAATGAGTATCAAAGTTATTAGATCTTGTTTTGCCTTAAAAGTGGAGGAAGAGTGGGATATCCAATTTCATTATGTGCCTGATAAACACCCTGTTCAGATGATTCAGAATTAGGAAATCATGAATTAAGCCATGATACTTTTTAAATTTGGATTGATGGTGGTTCTGCAATTTTTCTTGGAAGAAGTGAAGGATGTATGGCTAGTATCCTATGTTTGACTCATTAAGATCAGTGAATTCCTAAGAATACCTGCATAAAGGAGTGTTTGGAACAGCAGATGAGGTTCAAGAAAATGCTGCAATTCTTGGTTTTTAACCATATACAGATGTTCCTTATGTCATCTAAAGCATTTGTATTCTTTAGTTCATCACATAAGATGGCCCTTTATCTTGGATATCTGGATACTTGGTATTTGAGGTTTATTCTTGACTGTATGTTGGCGTTGTTGGAGGTAAATGCAGTTAAGTATAATAATCATATTACTTAAGTTGAAAGTGGTCCATAAAGTAGGTTTCCTTATTGTGAAGGGTAGCATGAACTAGTAGGGTGGTACATGGTTGTTTGGAATAGTGAGGGATGTAAGATGACCCTACTTGGTCCTTGCAGTGTATCACCAAGGGGGTTTGGAGATTCTCCCTCAAGGTGTGTGTGTTCCCAGGATCTTGAAGCCTTTTGTAAAGAGGGAAATGTAAAGATCCTGGTATAGCCCTTGAGCGGAATGATTGGTGGCTATAACCTTCTTAATGATGCCTTTCCATTTTTCCTCTTAGGCTGTTGTGGATGTGGGCTGAATGGCTAAGGTCAGAAAAATGGTTATGGATTGTAATTGAGAGGTTATGGTCTTGGTGCTTTATAGGGTGAATTTGGAGTGCTGCATAAAGGAGATATTATGCAGTTCTTATATGTTTCTGTCTGAAGAATGTAGTGTCTGAGATTAGTTGTGACAGAGTTCTTTGTAGTATCATTAGATATCAGGTAGTATTGTGTTCTTTTTTCTGGATGGGTATGCCCATGCCCAGTGAATGTTTCTCATATGTAATTGCTCTGAATTTTAATAACATATTTCACCCTTTTGCATAAAAAAAAAAGAAAAAAAAAATTGTTGTTTTTGTGTTAGACATAAGCCAATTAACTTTTAAAAAATTAGATTCCATTAACAAACGTGTAGTCGATTTTTGATCCTAGACCATTAAGATTTCATACTAACATCTAATACATGGCATATATACTTAGCAGTTACTATCGGTACTTTTTGCTTTGACTTTGCTCATATAGAATACTAGCTCCAGGCCCGCCCTTGGGCGGCTACCTTTTAGATATCTTCAAGATAAAAATTAGTAGTAGAGTTTTTAAGATATCGGTACAAAAAACATAAATAGGTTGATTCGCATAATCAACTTTTCTTGAAGTGTATGTATGCAGCTAAAATATGGGAAGAACTTAGAAAGAAAGCAAAACTGCCAAAAGTTAATAACAGTTGGAAAGAACTGGTTCAATGTTTCACAATAAAATTTGCAGCATTATAAAAAGGTTACCTTTGGCTGATGTATTGTACCAAGTATGGAATGAGATAAATAAGCGGTTATTTCAAAATAGTGAAAGAAGTTGGGAAGAGGTGTGTAAGGATACTCATGATGCAATCAGATGTAGATTAATCAGTTTAAAAGTGAAAAAGCCCATAGATGTTTTGGAGACTGCAAAAGTATCATACTACACTACAACTTAAATGGAAAATTCAATGAATAATAAAATTTGCAGGATGTTAAAAAGGTTCACAAATGATCACGTTAAAATATACAACTTTTATAAAATCGATATACTAAACATCAAACGTAAACTTATTTATACATATACATATGGTAAATATGGAAAGTTGTAGAAAAAGACATATTGCTTACATGATAACAAAATTATTCACATAAGCATCATGCTCAAAGCTTAGAAATACTCTTCATAATTTTTTGCACAGTTACTCTTTATAAAATTCCTATTGCATGACTATGCAATCCAACCTTCTTTCTACCTTTGTCTAATATGTCTTCTCTTCTCTGCAATATCATATAAAAAAATGGGTCAACTGGGTTAAGAATTGTGTTTTACAAAAGTAGTTTAAACTTAATTTATGCTTTAAAGTTACAAATTTAACGGGTCAAAATGTGTAAAACAATAAACTGAACATATAAAAAGGGTCAAAATGGGTAAAACAATAAACTGATCATATAAAAAAAATGGGTCAACTGGGTTTAAAGTCACCAAAATTCTCTTTGCAGTGAGTAAAACCTCCTACCAGAGATTAAAGAAAGTCATAAAGCATCATTAAAACAATATGACTTCATACACTTTACTGCTAATAAAAACTTGATAAAGATTGTGCGAAATTTGATTACCATAACATGACCCAGCATGTACCAAAAATAACATATTTTGATACTTTACATTTAGAAAACAGATTTCACGTATAACATACTTATTGTTATGTACTTGTCCATTTAAAATAAGAGAGAAACAGTTTTCAAGTATCTGGGATTGTTTATCTACTTTATAAGCTTGATAACAATGCAATAACCAGAATATAAAAGGAAATCCCAACAACCATGTTGCCATGAAATATTTTCTTTCATGTAAACACTAAAACATGCTTATATGCTCGGATTAATATTGAGCGTCTTTTCCTTCTAAAATATAAAGATAAACAGTAATCAATGGAGTGTTTTAGATTGCTTAGGATCGCTTACATGTGTTATAAAAGAAAAAAAGCACAAAATCACTTGAGCAATATATCTCAAACACCCCTTAGTGCATAATATTTGCTTCAACTTAAACATGCAATGATATTTTGCTTGATGATCAAATTCTAAATTTTTTATGAAACCTATAATATGCACTATTAGAAATATACACTTAGGGGTGTTTGGGATTGCACATTTAAACTGATTATGGTTACGGTGTATGCTAAAAGGTTTGAATGGCCACATAAACATCGATGTGGATGCACAAATAATCTCCTCAACCAAGACTTGTCCTCCATATTCCAATATAGCAAAACGAAAATGAAAATGAGAAAAAATGTATCAAGAATATCAGTTTTCTCATATAATACCTCAGCTCGCTTAGCAGCTCCCAAAAGTGAAGCCTCCATTGTCTTTATTTCTTTCTTCAAATTCTTCAATTCATGAATCTGCATTTTCAAGTAAATTGTTCCGACTCGCGATGTTAAGTGCACATTGCTAGTTAATCCAAGGCAAACTCTAAGACAGAAGCACAAAGTTGAAAGAAAAAGATCTCAATGAGCCACATAGAGCAATAAATATTGGAATTGTAGTTCAAAATGTTGTCACAAATGGTTCACAAAGACTGAAAAAAATAGAGCTTGTCTATGATGCGTGGGAATCGCACCTTGCTTTACCTCTCGAGGGATCTCGAGAAGCTTACAACCCCCACCAGGCAGTGTACCTGATCGTTGTAGTATAGTATAGTGACAAGTACCGGGGGATTGATCGTTCAGCTTAGGAATAGTGTCGCTAGGATTAGAAAGCCTAATTTACTAGTTCTAAAGGTGAGAGATGATTATTTTTGTATTTTTATGAAAGCAAGTAAAATCTCGGGTTTTGAAGGAATGGGCGGAATTAGTTGCTATTCAACTAACCCAAAGCTAAGATGCAATCAAAATAAAATAATAAAAATGAAAATAAACTAATTATACTAAGGTTGTGAGCAGTAATTGGAGAAAATGTGTTTACTTAGACTTCATTACTCCCTAGATATCTTTTACATGTTAATTACTTGTTACAATTGCATGGATGACGGATCGTATTCCTTAATACCATTCATGGGGTGGCATACATAACTCCCCAATTCTATGAGCTCTTATCTCCTCCTACACCATGACCCAGCACAGCTATAGGGATTGTAAACAGTGGCTCATGCATTAAATACAACCAATAAAGACCTAGTACGCCTCGGTTCATGTTTCTTAAGACATTCAAGCATGTTACCATTTGGAGATCTGCCAGTTTTCTTAAGCCTAACATATAAAATCATTCATCCACAACAAGAATAAACAAGTAATCAACACATAATCAATATCTAGGTTTCATTAGATCTAAGCAAACACAAGAGAGATCTAGCCTAGCATGATTGAATTGAGACAAGAACAAGATATAGACAACCAACACATAGACATATTGATTGAATTAGAAGAATACTTATCTCAATTACAATGCAAGGTATCAAGGGTTTGGAACCCTTGAAAAACCTGTAAAAGTTCACCCAAATTCGTCTTTAGGGTTTCTCCAAAACTTCTCTCCTTTTAATGAAAAAACTAGAAAACTATATATAGGAAAACTGGTCTGACGGCGTCAAGACAAGCATGTGATGCCGTCACCTCGCCGCCAAATACTTCCTCGGACGGCCTTGATCTCCTTATGACGGCCTGTGTGACGCCGTCACCACCTACGGTATTTTATTCTTGGGACTTTTGACGCCGTCAGGATGGCTTTTGACGCCGTCACCACCTACGGTATTTTATTCTTGCTATCTAACGCCGTCAGGTGTAACTCTTGACGCCGTCACCTAGTGCTTCCAGCATGGAAAATTGATACTTTGCCGTTTTCTTCACTTTTATGCTCCAAAAACGTCCAAAATGGCTTCTTTTCCAGAATTCACTCTCCAAGTACCTAAAATCACAAAAGGAACGATTTAGGGCAATATTTGATCAAATAAAGTCGGATTCGGGCTTAAATGACCCCTTAAAAACGGATCATTTTTCGCCTCATCAGTCTACAATGGGTCATTACGGGATTTAGGTAAATATGTCCATTTTATTCCAATTTCCTACTAAATATATCAACAACCTAGTTATGTTTCTTCTCGTAACTTATAATTGGCTTTTAAATCATGCCAACTTCCATAACAATATGCTTATTGCAAGATATACAACCAAATATGAATAATATTATTAACACACTTGGTAAAATCAGAAGATAAAAGTTAAAAAGAATAATCATACATTTATACATTAAAATTAAATACTCTCCGTCACACTGTTATTTTAATCTTCTTCATCTATGTTTAACAAAGTGTCAATCAATATTCATCTAATTAAAACCGTTGACTAATATTAGTTTGTGCGAAAAAAAATGTGTTTCTTACTAACAGATGAAGGGCATCCATTGACATATTTATCAAAAGTGGTTTTAAAAAACAATGCATCAAATGAGTGACTCACCAGGAAAGGAAAAAGATGTGCAAATGAAGTTAAAGCTCTTCGTTATGACTTAATCTTCAAAATTATTTGTTTACACTTCCAAGAGAGGTGACTGAAAAGCCCAAGTGGAGGTGCTTACTCGAGTGACATACCTCCCTCCTCTTAATTGCTACTACAAATACATCATCTTTAAAACCCCTATATAACATCAATATGATCCATTAAACTCTTGTTAGATGAGAAAATAACCTAATTTACCACACACTAATAAAGCTCACCATTTTAAAACCCCTATTAGTGAAAACACATATTGACAGGGGTGTTTAACAGATACCTTGCCAGATCTCTGATTAGGTGCAACAAAGTTGCTGATGGTCTCCAGTCCAGGTGCAGCTTCACTGACTGTGATAGTCGTGTATATCTACATGGTTGTGATACATAATTGGTTATTATCATATACTTGTATCTTAATTACGTGATAAAAAAAATTGTCAGTTAACATTGACATAAAATATGATGTGTCGACTTTGACTTCAATCACTTTCATGCGAATATATATTTTATAGTTGCATCGAGCGACTGAACAAAAATTATGTCCAATTTATTCCTGATTTTCATGATAGAAATGAGCATACCTGAAGAGTGTTCTGGAGGATTACCCAAAGCTGCAAGTATTCTCTAATTTACAAAAAGTCCCATCAAATAAGCAAGCATAATCCTAATGATGACTGATAGCTGTAAGAAAATTACATAAACGACGTGTATAAAGGTATCTATGTTAAAGAACAAACAATTGACATTTTTAATTAGAATTACCTGGTTCACTGATTGGTGCTAAACAGTCAACTTGAATTGACCAAGTAAATGGTCAACAAAGTCAAACTACCTAGACCAATGCTCCGGGCAATATAGGGTATCACCAGGTCGTTAAGTCCCGACGAGGTGTGAATTGTGCTTAAGCGTGCTTGTGATCGGGTGAATTTCACAGGAAAGGGTTTTGATGGGAATTATTTGAGAATTATGAAATAAGATAGCTTAGGAAAGCTATATGATTGATTACGTGAATTTAGATTATGCTAAAACTTAAAAACGTACGTTTAAACTGAAAACGGTACAGACGTACGTGATAAAAAGTGAATCTGATTAACTAAAAAGGCTACGGATATAAAAATGATATTTTTACAAACCTAATGATTAAAGAGAATTTTTAGAAAAAGAAAATTAATTTTTACACTAATTATATAATTATTATTAATTTAAAACTATTTTTCTAATTACTTTTAATTATTTAAATTACCCTAAATTATAATTAATTATGAAATTACACTAGAAAATTGAAAATAAAATTTGGAAAAATTTAAAATAACTAAAAACTAATTTTAAAACTAAATTTGTATTTTTCTGATTTTTAAATTATTATTATTAATTATTAACTAATTATTAATTACTAAAAACTAAATTAAATTATAAAAACTACCAAATGATAAGAGAAAAATCTGAAAAAATTACTAAAATTATTTTTAGCTATAAGAAACCTAGGAAAAATATAAAAATGAAAATTGATTATAAATAAGCGGAAGAAATAAGCCAATTGGCTTAAATAAAAGCTATCACTTCTATTAAGTTGGGATTTTTTGGATTTTTCTTTTTCAAAACTACTGATGAACTGTTTTTAAGCAACTTTTATGAAGGGAGTTTGAATGGAACTAAAAAATAAGCAATATGGTGAGCTTATTTGATTGGCAGTTAAGCTTTTAAGCTTATTAGGACTTTGCTTGTATTGAAAAAGCTACCAAATGAGATTTTAAACACAAATAAGCTTTAAACAGATGAAGAACAACTTAAATCAAACCAAATGAAGCCAAATAGCACAAGAAATAAGCAGTTATAGGCAAATAAGCAATAAGCTCAAAACTGAGCACCAAACAGCCCAAATGGGGAAACTTAGCAGGCCTGTGGGGCCCCACAGGGGTACTTGGAAACCCAAATGAAAAGCTAATCCAATAAGCTGAGATATTTGGCTTTTCAAAAAGCTAAGTCTCATCTACTGGGTCCCACAAACAAACATAGGAGGGGGCATGGAACTTGGGTGTTTTGGACTGAGTTGTCAGTAAACATGCAGAATGGGACAAACTAATTGGGACTTGCAGCCCTAGTGGATAAGCCATAAAATGAGAAATAAGCACTGAACCTTGAAGATTGGCTTATTGGCTTTCCAATAAGCCAATAAACAGGGTGTGGGGCCCACTGGTTAGCCCTGTGGGGTCCATTAAAGATGGGTGAATGAGACTGCCAGCAGTGCACAGGGGAGTAGCTTCCCCTACAGCTCACTTTGAGCTTGCACACAAGCTTCCAGAAAAACCACAAAAATAAACTACTTATAGGAATCCAAAGTTTAGTTGAGACACAACAATATGTAAAAATCACAAAACCTAACTCTCAACCCAAAAATCACAAAAATTCTTTGAACTTTTGGAATTCTGACAAAGGATCACTTTTGACTTTTCTTGATTTAGAAAGATTTGACCAAGATGAACTTTGAACACTGATTTATGGATTGAGTTAGGTTAATTAAGATATATGAACACTAAATCAAGCTTTGGTATCTACTTATGAGCTGTTATGAAGATTGTGCCACTCTAAAACTCACACAGACAGAAATTAGACCAAGTTATTGATGATTTTGACTTTGGTCCAAAAGGAACCTAGTTTTTATGCTAGATATGAGCTTTAATGACCTGAGATGAGTTACTTAGATCAAATAACAACAACCAAGGTACCTTTGAGTACCTTGAAACAGCATATGCCAAACACCCCTTGTAAAAGCTTCCTTGGTGATTTTCAAAACAAATGGGTAATTTAAACCATGGAACTGATTTCTAGCCACTAATTATGATTAAAGGACCTTAAATTAGCACATAAACTTAAGCTAAAAACACAATTACCTAGAGTTCTAAAATAAGCTTATTAAGACAGTTAAGTAGGAAATTTTGGAGTACAATGAGATTGTTAATTTAACACCTAAGATTAAGCACTAGACTGATTTAAATACACCTAATTAAGCAAACAGGAGCACAAATAAGTGATAAATAAGCTCTGGAACAATAAAATGCCAAAATGAAAGTGTAGCTTACAATTGCTTTCCATGCACAAACTAAGAACCAGGACCAGTAGACCAATCCTAGGGTTTTCCACAAAACCTCTAACCCACAGCCATCCACTATTTACTGTGCTCCAGCTTCTTCAACCTTTATCCATGATTTTTATATTTTATTTTTATTTTTTTGTATGTTATTTTATGATTTTTATGCAATTGAGTTTCTGGTTAATATAGAAGCTTATAAAACTTCTAAAAGCTTTCTGTTTAAGCTTAGATGAGTGTACAAACAATATGAGGATCACTTAATATCTTTGTAATAACAATTGAAATACTTAGTTGAAACTTGAAATTTGAAATAAGGGATAAACTTAAAAACAGAATTGCATTACTTGAAAAGTTGATTACAAAAGATAATTAAATGCTAAAATAAACTAGGTTACTAAAAATTACACACACTGTGATGCTTTCTCTCCTACTACTTATACTACGAATTAACAATAAGCCATCCCAGCCTCCACATGCTTTCCTGTTGCAAATTGGTAGTCCCACATGCGTCCTTGTTGACCAATGACTATATCCCCACCATCAATTTGTATCATAATCCATCCTGGCCCTTGATTATAAATTTGGCGCCAAAAGTTGTTTTTCAACAAGCTGAGTGGTTTAGGTGAGGGTATTAATTGTGGATGGTGGGGGTTGGTTTGGTAGATGGGGAGTATTAATGATGGTGGCTGGGTTGGTGAAAAGGTGGAGGGGGGGGGGGGGAGACAGTGAAGCAGGTTTTAGGGGGGAAGTGGTACGGGGGAGAAGATGTTGACCGGTGTTTGACCCTGGTTTTATTAATATGGGGAGTGGGCTGGGGTTGTTTTAGGCTTGGCATGGGCTAAGGGGAAAGGGTGGGCTTGGTTAGGTTGTGTTTGTATTTGGTTTTGGGTTTTAGATATTAAGGGTCCGGTTTGGTTTATTGTATCACAAGGACCACTTTTGTAATTTGGCCAAAGATGAGGGACTGAAGTTGTAAGTTTCCCAAAGTGTTTCCAAGGACCAATATTGCCAAGTACCAATAATCCAAGAACCATAAATTTCATTTTCCATTTTTAAAAACCCCAAGGACCATTTTTGACAATTTCTAAAAGTTTAGGGACCTTTTCTGCCATTTGCCCAAAGATTCATTCAAGGACCAATTTTGTAAACTTAGAATATCTCAGGGACCTTGAATGATAAAACTCCATATTTTTTATTCCAGGAACTAGTTTTGCCAATAGTTGAAAGTTCAGGGACTGAAACTGCAATTTGTGCAAACTTTGCTTGTTTTTAATTTGTTTTTACTCATTTTGCATTTAAAACATATAAAACACAATCCTTGGGATATTTTCAGTATTTTGATGCCCTTTTGATTGTTTTTGAATGTTTTGCAGCTCAGATTTGACCAAAAATGATGAGTGTTTGAGCACTCATCATTCACTGAACCTAATGTTTTAAAAATCGTGCCTAAGGCGCGCCTACTCCCTAAATCCCACGAGGCTCTAGCCTTTGGGATTTTTTTAGATCGAGGCTCATGACATGCATGAATCCCGTAAAAATCGCAGCGCCTTGGAGATTTTTGCGCTTTAGCGCCTTGGGGATTTGTGCGCCTAGAAGATGTAACGGGGTTTTGGCCTTTTTTTCATAATAGTAAGATACAGTTTTTGCTTACATGTTATATACATTTGGCCCTTTAAGTTATAAAGTATCTAATAACCCTAATATTTTAGAAAATAACTAAAACACATAATCAACAAAGAATTATGTTTTTTTTTGTAATCTAATGTATAAGAATAGCAGCTTATTAACAGATGCAAATGTTGTTTCTTTAGTGTTACCAAACAACTATAAATTTTTTGTTGTTGATAGTTGATAGTTTGATACATGGTAGTTTGTTAAATTTTATTAGTCATAAATTCATATATTGTAATGTATATTCAGGAATTTAGGGTAGTTCATGGATTCTGATACGCTGCTTGCTTAATATTTTGGGTTTAAATGCAACCTTTGTTAGATGTAATAACTATTAAGTGGCATTATGCATTGAATATTGATATTTTTGTGTTATTTAACCTGCATAAGTTGTCACATATGCTATAAAAAAAACTTAAATGTATAGTGCGCCTCATATTTATGAATCCCGCGCCTTGATTTGCGCCTCGACTCGAGGCTCTTTGACCTCCTTTGCGCCTTAGTGCGCCTTGAGCCTTTCAGAACATTAGACTCTGAACCTAAACTCCCTCTCAAATATTAAGGTGTTATCTCAGTTATATATATAGGAACCTATGTAACAAATAAAACATGACTAAATCGATAATCGACAACAATCATTTATCGTGTAACATAAACACTACAACAATAGTAATATAAACTTAAACAAAAAAAAAACAAACATGTATAAATGATTTCCCCCAAATCTTTATCCATTTTTTTCCATGATAAAATACATAATCGGTAATCCAAACTATACTACTAAACCTTTTTTTCCATGAATAAATCGATAATCTAAAAGAATTATTGTGAATAATCAGTCGATTTTAGGGTTACGATTTTTTTTTCTTTTTTTTTTTGGTTTTGGGTTTTGAATATATTAATCTGCTATGATGATTGACTGAATTAATTAGGGTTACGAATTTGGGGGAATAATTTGATTGTTTGAATTAATTAGGGTTACGAATTTGGGGGAAGAATTATCGGGGATGGAATTAATTGGGGACGAATTTGGGGGAAGAATATTTGGGCGGGATAATGAACTGATAGGACGGCTATTATAATATTGGGAGGAAAGAGGACACGTGTTTTATTGCGATTTAATTGGGGTAGATGTGATTTGAAAAAACCCTCTTTTATATGGAGTGGTGATTTCCTCGACTAATCAATTATAGTTTTCTGGTGAATGATATCGTCAAGTCGGTAACTTACAAATAGGAGTACTATGGTGGCTGTCATCTTTCCGGGGTTAGAAATTTACCAAGAACACGATAATGTAGCGATCCATTTATTGGTCGTTTGGCATCACTACTACACTATACACCCAAATATATATATTATTTTATCAAGTTTTACTTCTGTCAGCGTCAATATTGACTCGTCCCAACGTAATCTCTTCAGCATCTAATCCATTACAATCAACTGATCAAGTGAACCTACGTAATCTTTCTGTTGTGCGATGAAATATATGTAAAAGATAATATTGGTGACTAACGAGTTTTAGGGCCAAACAACACAAATTTAATTTGTTAAGCACAATGTGAGATGAGGTTTAATACAAGTTTAAGACTCTACAGACAAACTTGATAACCTTAACTATGTTCGTATGAACAGTAATGTAAAATAATAAAACAAAAAGTAATAAACGGTAGCTACAAAACTAAAATAAGAACATAATGAGTTTTCGATAAACAAGCAATTCAAACATGATAATAATAAGATAAATACACAAAGTACATACATACATACAGTACATAATTATAATATATGTCGACAACAATCTTTATTGGTATATGTTCTAGTTAGTGTAAAGTTTGAAACAGCTTCACTTATTGGTTGTAACTATTATCAACATAACATAGAAATCATGCGAAATAATAATGATCAAACTCTAATGTCCAGTACCAAGTCTTGCAATCAGGTTGTCGTTGTCTCCTTATTCCAAACTCCACGCTCGTTGCAAGGAAAAAGTGTTAATTTCGGGCATTTGACTTTCTCCAAAGAAGTCATTTTTGGAAACAAATTCTGCAGCTCTCTCCATTCCATCTTGAGTTCATCCAAGTACTTCAATCGCAATATCTCGACGTTCCAAGTTTGCTTGTGTTGGATA
Source organism: Artemisia argyi (assembly GCA_030686995.1). Classification (NCBI taxonomy): domain Eukaryota; kingdom Viridiplantae; phylum Streptophyta; class Magnoliopsida; order Asterales; family Asteraceae; genus Artemisia; species Artemisia argyi. The sequence continues at coordinate 18,142 of JARVZY010009358.1, forward strand.
GGTGAATCATCCATGTCATAAATGTCCTGATACTGACTAAGATCAGAGAACTGTCCACCACGAATGTATAGTTTTTTTAACCCTTTGAGCATCGCCGGGGTTAGCCAATCTGGTGTATCACTATGTGGGAAACACTTGAGATCGAGTTTTTCTAATGTCGAGTTGTTGAAAGCGTTCATTCTTCTTATAGACCCTTGTACCCAGTTCTTTGTAACATATTTCCTTACTCGTGATGCAAGCTTAAGGTTCCTTTTTCCATTTTTAGGTGTCTCTGACTCTTTTTCTTTGGACTTCTCATGGCCACCCCACAAAATTGTTAGCTTACGAAGCATTCCAAACTTTTGTAAAGCCTCAAGATGTACTTCGCGAGGGAAGTCTTTCATATGTGTGTACATGCTAAGCTTTATCAAGTTTTTTAGTTTCTCTAAATCCTGAAGTGTACATACATGCTTTTGTGGAGAATCAACTACGACAAACCCTTTGAGGACTTGAAGGGACTCAAGACCTGAAATCCCTTTTGGTATGTCTTTCAACAAGTAACATTCGGACATATCTAAATGTGTTAAAAACTTGAGTGAACCGATGGTACTTGGAATGTTCTCAAGATTGTGGCAAGCTCTAAGGTCAAGAATTATAAGGCTCTCAAGCTTTGAGATTGATTCAGGAAGCTCAGTAATCCTTGAAACCCCTTGAAGGCTAAAGAACCTCACATGATTCATATTTTCCAAGCTCGCTGTAAAATCAAACTCCTCGACCTCGATATGGTGAGCAGCTGAGCTTTTCCACCTTCCTAAGAAGAGAACATTGAGATTCTCCATTCTCAAAAACCATTCTCGCTTGAACTCCAGAATATCATCCTTTACATTGAATAACATGTGAAGTTTATCCCACTTAATACCTTTTGATAACCCACTACCCATCAAACACACCTTATAAGACTTTGTTTTGATTTTCTTCCTTTGATAAAAATAGTATTTTTTTGACTTGTCTATTGGCTTTCCATTGCTATCAAAAATGTCATCTTCATTTGGTTTTATGTTGTTCGGTGGTGGTAAAGCAGCAAACATAATCGGGTTCTCATTTCCATCAAAAAATTTAATTTCTTCTGTTATTTCTTCGCACTGTTCATTATAGAAATCAAAGAACTCTCTTGGGTCACCAAGGGGATGAATATTTGGAATCTCTTCTGGGCTGTCGATCTCATCAAATTTTCCAAAGTCCTTCGGGTCACCATACTCATCAAAATCAAAGAACTTTATCTTGTCCGCAATGATAATCAATGCAGCACGCACCATGGGGTGCATTTTGCACGCTGCCACTTTACGACCATGATTTTTGGAGACAGGCTCGATGAAATCCTTGTCCATTAGCTGATTAAATATACCATTTGCATGGTCCTCAGCTGTTTTTCCTTCTTCCAGATGTTCATCCACATGAGTTAGTCCTTCTCCGATCCACCAGTAAACCATTAACCGTCTACTTATGATTTCATTTTCCGGAAACACGGAAAAACATAGCAAACAAATCTTTAATTCACGTGTAAGCTCACTATAACGTTTTTGTATAGTCTTACAAAATTGGCTCTTGTTGAACAACTCATTGTGCAGCCGAGGCATTTTTTTAAGCAACTTAGGCGGAATACTGTCTCTCTTATCAACATCAGATTGTTGCTTTTTTCGCAATTCATCTTCATTTAATGTCCTATATTTTGCTGGAATCTGCAGCTTAAGTTTGGTAACTGTTTTCTTGAGATCTTTCAGCTCCTTTATCTCACACAAATCACCAAAGCTTTCAAACTTTTCAAAGGCATTATCTCTTTCTTTCTTTATATGTTTTTGGTGTTCTCCAAGTTTTGGGCAGATCGTTTCAATAAACTTGAGTTCTTGCTTTATTAAGTTTTTAAGTTGCAATCGCTCGGTGGCTGGCTTATTGGTATCTGAGTCAGGTAAATGTTGTTTATTTGCACTTGAATCTGGATCTTTGGTGGTGGAAGTTTCTTGAGTAGTCGAAGTTTCTTGGGTATTGATTGGTTGGACATTAGTTGGTGGTGATTGCTTGTTTGCATCAGTTTCAGGTATTTGAGAGGCTGAAGGTGTGGTAGTATTGACCGACGAAGTTTCTTGAGCAACCGTTGCAGTCACACTATTGTTGGCGGAATCAGGTTTCTGAGTAGTGGAAGTTTCTTGAGTAGTCGAAGTTTCTTGGGTATTGATTGGTTGGACATTAGTTGGTGGTGATTGCTTGTTTGCATCAGTTTCAGGTATTTGAGAGGCTGAAGGTGTGGTAGTATTGACGGACGAAGTTTCTTGAGCAACCGTTGCAGTGACACTATTGTTGGTGGAGTCAGGTTTCTGAGTAGTGGAAGTTTCTTGAGTAGTCGAAGTTTCTTGGGTATTGATTGGTTGGACATTAGTTGGTGGTGATTGCTTGTTTGCATCAGTTTCAGGTATTTGAGAGGCTGAAGGTGTGGTAGTATTGACCGACGAAGTTTCTTGAGCAACCGTTGCAGTCACACTATTGTTGGTGGAATCAGGTTTCTGAGTAGTGGAAGTATCATGTTTCAAGTCAGAAGATGGTTCAGAGGTTGTGGCATCTTTAGTCGACTTGGTAGTTGTGGCTTTAGATTCGATGGTAGAAGGGTTGTCACGAGTGCTTTCATTTGAAGTGGTTGTTTGATCTAGTTCACGGTTATCAGTTTGTGGTGTTGTCGATGAATATTTGCTTGCATCATCGTCCGTTTTAACATTTTGATTGTCGATTTGAGTTTGTTTAGGCTCGTTAGTTTGCACATCAGACATGATGCTACAAAAAACAATCCATGAAATACACTATTTTAGATGAGGTTATAGCTAAAATGCATTCATTTTCTATAGAAAACATGCACAAATAAATTTAAATACAAACCTATATATGCGAATATTAATGGAATAATTACCTCGGAATGCATCTAACTTACCATTTATTTTAATTTTATGTAGTCATCTTTTTTTTTTTTTTCTCCTATTAAAACATAAAACTTTTGAAATCCTACTAGTCTGTATATCCTACGACCATTTAACCTTTTATATTTGGTAACAACATTGATCAATGACCAAGAGTAATATTAATACCATTAAACCAAACATTGAATACTAACCAATGTAGTAAATTTTTATCCTTGTTACGGTGATGACAACATGTAGTGAATTTGTAAACTGAGAAATCAAGTAGTAATAAACACAGAGACATTCATAAGACAGAGATTACATAAGTTAGGGGGCGATGGGCGAACCTAGCATGGTGACGGGTATAGCATAAAGATGTAACACAAAGTGTAGAAGATGGTGATATGCGAAAGAACGAGATGAACAACTAATGATAGAACATTTATGTACAAATACAATGCAAATAGGTTAGTTTGAAATTAAATTTTCTTATTATTTAGGTCCAATTCTTATTTCAACTCGGCCTCAAGAGAAAAGACAACCCCAAAGTCGAACCAATTACACCGCATGACTTAATTTTACAAGATTGATTAAGTTTCTAAAATTAGAGTTATAAATGAGAAAACATGTGATAAATAATCAAGCCAATAAAAATATAAACTTTAATCTAATACTACGCCGCAACACGCGAGCAAAACCTTTCCTGTTGGAAAAATATTGCATGGTGATATGGAGCAATTGGAGAAGATCGATAACAACAGGTCAAGAAACTTCAACAGAGATATTGGTTAGGTTTGTTAGACCGCAAATTTGTTTTGCTCCTTTCTTGGTTTAAGTAAAAACAATAGTTTTATAATTACAAAAGGTATTACTAGATGGGTCATTCGTTCATATTTTTTTATATAATAAAAAGACCATTTGAGAGGCCATTTAAGAAGAAAAATAATGTTTTCCTTTAGACTCACCAAAATGATCAAACTAAAAATCAATTTCGTAAGAGCCCGACGAATTGATTGAGATCAAGAAGCTCGAGTAACACTTAAACAAGAATCATATGAGACTATTGTGAAGTATTATTTACCCAAGTGTGTGAAACTTGTTGAGGTTGTGTGTGGTGCCTTCTATTTATAGAGAGACAAGTAGTATTTAGAGATAAACTCTTGAAGGATGATCAACGGCTGCGAGGGAGTTAGGTGTTGATCATCTAGAGAGCAGACAAGGAGGACAGGCACACTCTCCTCCTTGGCTCGTACAAAGTGATGCTTGTCGTGCGTCCCCATTGTACAGTATCAGATAGTACATCTTAACTATTAGTGACAGTTGGAGAGCAGTAGTACTATGTGCTCAGTTTGGGGATGGGTCTCTCCAGGCTCGACGTGGCCTGAGAGAATGTCGGGCCGCTATCAAGTGTTTATTAATGGGCTTTGGTAATAGTCTTGATTCGAGCGTGTATTTAGTGGGCTCACCCACTAATATTGATACGCTATCAAGTCCAACTAATATAGTATTAGATCATGCACTAATGATATGATGTTGGATTTTTTAACTGAGTCCCCCTGTCTTTGTTGCGCTACTAGGGTTCCTTTTCACGTTCTTTGTTTCCAGGCTAATGTCATTTTTTTTAGTGATGATGATTAGGTGCAAGCTTTTCTACCTCGATCAGGGTTTTAAGCTGAGTTGGTAAAAGTGGGTATTAATGTTTGCATGGGGAAGTGTAGGAAAACCCTTTTTGAGATGATTAACTATCTTTGGGGTTTGATGCTTCGCTTTTATCTATTCAACTATCGGTGACATCATCCTGATATTTCTTGAGCGGTGTGTTTAGCTTGTCCCTTCGACTGTATATGACGTATGTGTTGACGTCAGCTGTATTCACGTCTTTGTAGGGTGAGTTTATGCACCCAATTAAATGTGTGTTGACTCAATGGGTTTTTGCCAAGTATAATCCGCTGATTTGTTTTCTTTGCTTATAAATAGGGCTAGAAAAGTGAGGAAGTTACAACTTGAAGCAATAAAGGCCTCTTTTCATCTTCCTTTTCCCAAACCCTAAAAACTTCCTTCACAATTTTTTTTTTCATAGAAATTTTTTTTGTGTAGCCCTGGGGGTGGCTGATGCTCGACCCAGGATAGCTGCCAATACTCACATAACAATGATGGAGAGGCTGAGGGTAGCTTTCTAATTGGACGTCCGGGGATTCGTTACTCCCTATGGACGTCCATTCTTCTACTACGGTAACCCTGCTCGTACTATTTTTTGTGTTTATCTTTTCTGTTTGAGGTTGTTTTATTATTTTGTCGTTTGTGGTGACAAGGAGTGATGTTAGTGATCAGTTGGTTCGACCATGTGACCTGGCCATCAGTGACCCCTTTGTTCGAAAGATGACGGTTTTGTTTTTGCTTACAATGGCTTGTTTCAAGGAGTTATCCTGTAGAGCTCAGACTTGAAGGAAATTGTGTGTTGCTAGAAACGCCCTGAGCCAGGATAGGGGATGTCCTTTCTTTTCAAACCATAGCCGGAGCCATGCATAACTTCCTGTGAAGGTTTTAATGGGCGAGTTGGCTTGTTGATCGAAAATGAAGGACGGGGAAAATCAGACGTTTGATGAGGCATTGAAGTCCAAGCTCATGAAGGTTTTAATGTTCCAAGTCTTTTGTTTTCAAATCGTACTAGCTACTATAAAACTTTTAGACGAATGTTTCTAATCCGCGATGTATCACGATTGTTTTGTAGAGTGTACCATGCATGTTTTGTCCTGGGTGTTTGTAATAAGGTGGTTTACCCTAATTTTATAATGAAATTAACATGTTTTCAATTTATTATTTGTGTTTACCAGGTTTATGTAGGCTTGGGCTTTTAGCTAGGATATTGTAACCCTGAGCTCTTAATGAAATTAGTCATTTAGCCAATTTATTGTATGCGTTGTATCCTTATGTTTAGTGATAAGTTAAACATGAAGAATGTGTAGCATGGCTGTGCATAGCCAGTTTTTTCAACTAATTTAAGTCTTTGCATACTTAAATAGTGATTGTAATCTAGTACCTGATTTGACCCTGATTTCTGTGATGATAAGTACTCATATTCTTTTATTTGAAGTGCACGTTATAGCTGGTACTAACAACTAGCTATTTGCAAGTAACCAGCTCATGGCAGGTTGTTGATCTAATACTTAGAATGAGAGTTGTATCTTTATATGTGTAGTAATCTATGAAGCCTCATTTCAGGTTTAGTCAGGCTAACTGTTTGTTTGACCCGTAGGTACTTTTTATCATGAGTATGTCTATAAAGGCTAATTTATGTTTGAGTAAATGTTGCTTGTATAAATAGTCGTATATGGCACTTTGCATGAAAAGTGTTGGAATTGTCATTGTATATTTGAAGAAATAGTATAGATGAGCTTTCATGGTTGTTAGAAGCCTTTTTAAGAAGTTAAAGAAAAATAGCATGAAAGTTGCTTTGATTCAGTGATCCACCTTAGATGTAACATCCTTTGAGTTTGGATGTGTGCCATGTTAGGGGAATTTTATTCCCTTCACTCGTTGTTAATAGGTAGTAAACATTGTCGTTTGCCTAACGAATGATGTATGGCCCTTCTCAGTTGGGAGCGAGCTTGCCTTGACTTGTGGCCTTACTAACCTCTTTTATCGCATTACATGGTCGCCAGGTTTGAAAGACACTGGACGGATGCGTTTGTTGTAATACTTTGCCATTTTGTTTTTAGAGTGTGCTAAGCGGATGGTGGCCAGATCATGCTTTTCCTCAACTAGTGCTAGGTCTAACCTAAGGGAATCTTCGTTTTCATCGTCATTGACCATAGTAACTCTTTTTATTTGGATGAGCATTTCAACATGTATCACGGATTCAGTTCCATAGACTAAACTGAAGGGTATTTTGCCTGTTATTTCCTTTGGCATTGTTATATGCACCCATAGTACGCTTGAGAGCTCGTACACCCAACAAGTCTTGTACTCCTTCATACGTTTCTCGATGTGTTTTATAATTTCTCTGTTTGCCACTTCTGCCTAACCATTGGCTTGCGAATTGCAGGGTGAAGTTGTAGCCCTAAGGATACCTTGATTTTCGCACCATGATTTAAAAGGATCATCGATGAATTGGATTCCATTGTCAGTGATGAGTGTTTCTGCCATGTCGAATCGAGTGATGATTTGATCGTAGACAAAGGTTAAGACTTTTCTTGAAGTGATGAAGGCTAGCGGTTTTGTTTCGACCCATTTGGTCAAGTAATCGACAGCTATAATCATGTGTTTAACATTTCCTGGGGCTACCGGGAATGGTCCGCATATGTTGATGGCCAATTGATGGAATAAACAGAATGCAGTGATGGGTATAAAGTCACGTTTTGGTACGTGCAGAATGTTGGCGTAAGCGTGACATTCTTGGCATGTCTTTAGCTCAGCTTCAGTGTCTTGATTGACTTTTGGCCAATAATACCCCACCCTGGTTGCTTTAGCCGCTACGGCATGAGACCTTGAGTGCATGGCGCACATACCATTATAGATGTCTTGAATGATTGTCCGAACCTCTGTTGGTCCAATGCATCGTGCCATTTGACCTCTAAATGTCTTGCGGTATAAGGTACCATCCCTGATAGAGTACATGATGGCCTTACGCCTAATTTTTAGTGCCTCTAGTATGTTAGGTGGTAGGATACCTTGAGATAACCAGTTGAACATGGGAGTCATCCAAGTATCATCTGTCTTGGCCTAAGAAACTTCCGTAGGCTGGATGATGGATTTCTTGTTGATGACTTCCAACAAGACCACTTTTTTGAAGTGTTCAAAGATGAGTCTAGGTTTCATCATCGAGGCCCACGAGTGTTATTCGTGCTTTTGACTTCTTACCTGGTATTGCTGGAGGTGGTGTAACGATCTCGGCGTGGAAATCTGCCATAATTTGCCCTTTGATTGAATATCTAGATCCGCAGGTGATTTCGTATTCACTTTGCTCGATCGCCCATTTTGATATTTTGCTTGTGTACTCGTGGTTCGGTAGAAGCTGTTTCAAGGGCTTGCCTATCAGGACGTGAATCAGATGTGCTTGAAAGTATCTTTTGAATCGCCTGGATGACAGTAATAGAGCAAATGCTAGTTTTTCTAGTAGAGGATAGTTGATTTGTTCATCTTGCAAAATCTTGCTGAAGAAATAGATTGGATTTTGAACCTTGGTCCTTTCTGCTAAGAGTATTGAACCGATTGATTCCAGGGATGCTTCTAGGTACATGGTGATGGTTTTACTAGATATTAGAGCCGTCAAGGTGGGTAGCTCGGCTAGGAACACTTTGAGGTCCTGAAATGCTACCTCAACTTCTTCCATCCACTCGTGTACTTTCTTTTTGTTGCACTCGATCAATACTTTGAAGAATGGTAATTGCTTTTCAGTTGCCCTTGATAGAAACCGGCTGAGAGCTGTGAGTTTCCCGTTTAGGCTTTGTAACTCCTTCAAGTTCTTGGGCGAAGTCATGTCTAGTAACGCCTGAATCTTTTTGGGGTTTGCCCTGATTCTCGTAGCATCGATTATGTGACGCAAGAATTGGCCTTCCTCCACCCCAAACGTACACTTGGCTGGGTTTAGCTTCATATTGATACGTCCGAGGTTTTGGAATTTCGATGATGTCGCATTGCAAGGCATCCTCTGTTTTCCTTTTGATGACCATGTCGTTGACGTATGCTTCAAGATTGACGCCTATCTGAGATCTGAATTCTATGTCTACCAGTGCCTGATAGGTGGCGCCCACGTTTTTTAGTTCAAAGGGCATCTTGGTGTAGCAGAAGAGACCTTGATTGGTATAGAATGTTGTTCTTTCTTTGTCAGATTCCTTCGTCGGGATCTGGTGATACCCTTTGTATGCATCAAGGAAAAACTTGTATTTGAAATTGGCTAGGGATTCCACTTTCCCGTAAATGGGAGGTATTGGTATTTATCTTTTGGACAAGCCTTCTTTAGGCTCGTGAAGTCGACACACATACTCCACGTAAAGTTTACTTTCTTAACCATAACTAGGTTTGAGACATAGTTTTGATACTTGATCGGTCATACGATGCCTGTCTGGATTAGGTCTGTGACCTAAGAATCCATAGCCCGAGCTATTCTAGAGAAAGACTATGTCTTTTCTGCCTTATAGCTGGTGCGTACTGGTTTAGG
>JARVZY010009360.1:0-27241 GCA_030686995.1 Artemisia argyi
AATTGGGCGTCACCAACGAGTCCTACCGAGATACACCAATTTTTAGGTATTGCCGGATATTATCGGAGATTTATTGAAGTTTTTTTTCAAGGATTGCTAAACCTTTGACTGAGCTAACACAGAAGAAGAAGAAGTTTGAATAGGGAGATGAGCAAGAATCGGCATTTCAGTTTTTGAAGCAGAAGCTTTGTGAAGCACCAATATTAGCACTACCCGAAGGAAGTGAGGACTTCGTGGTATATTGTGACGCATCAATCCAAGGTTTGGGTGCCGTATTGATGCAGAGACTTAAAGTAATCGTTTACGCTTCTAGACAACTTAAACCCCACGAAGAGAACTACACTACTCATGATCTAGAATTGGGAGCGGTAGTATTTGCTCTTAAGATCTGGAGACACTACCTATATGGAACCAAGTGTACGGTTTTCACCGATCACAAGAGTCTTCAGCACATTTTGGATCAAAAGGAATTGAACATGAGGCAACGTCGATGGCTAGAGTTGCTAAGTGACTATGATTGCGAGATTCGTTATCACCCGGGGAAGGCAAACGTTGTAGCAGATGCCTTGAGTCGGAAGGAACGACTTAGACCCCTCAGAGTTAGGTCATTGGGTATGACAATTAGATCACCACTGCCGTCTCAAATTCTTGAAGTTCAAGCTGAGGCCCTTAAGGAAGAGAATAGACCGCACGAGAAGATTTACGGCATGCCCGAAAGCACGAATGGATTTGTCAAGAAACCAGATGGAAGGCTGTGTTTCAAGGACAGAAGTTGGATTCCATTGTATGGAGGAATATGAGATCTCATCATGCACGATTCTCATAACTCTAAATATTCCATTCATCCTGGTTCAGACAAGATGTATCAAGATCTAAAGAAGTTGTATTGGTGGCCAAACATGAAAGCTGACATTGCTGAGTATGTCGGTAAGTGTTTGACCTGCTCAAGAGTAAAGGCTGAACATCAAAAACCATCCGATCTTTTGATTCAACCCGAGCTACCAATGTGGAAATGGGAAAGGATTACAATGGATTTCATAACGAAATTACCCAAGATATCGAGTGGGTTGGACACTATTTGGGTTATTGTCGATCGTCTCACGAAGTCAGCGCACTTCTTGCCAATCAAAGAGACTGATGATATGGACGTTCTTGCACGTTTGTACCTTAAGGAGATAGTTTCCCGGCATGGAGTGCCGATTTCTATTATCTCCGACCGAGACAGCCGTTTCACGTCTAACTTTTGGCGATCTTTACAGAAAGCCTTGGGAACTAAGTTAGATATGAGTACAGCTTACCATCCACAGACTGATGGTCAAAGTGAAAGGACAATACAGACCCTAGAAGACATGCTTAGGGCATGTGTGATTGATTTTGGAAAAGGCTGGGATAAACACCTACCATTAGCAGAATTCTCATATAACAACAGTTATCACGCTAGCATTAAGGCTGCACCGTTGAAGCACTTTATGGAAGAAAGTGTAGATCACCAGTTTGTTGGGCTGAGATTGGAGATGTACAACTCTCAGGTCCCGAGTTGATTCTTGAAACCACCGAGAAAATAGTAAAGATTAGGCAACGATTACAAGCCGCCAGGGATCGGCAAAAGAGTTATCCCGATGTGCAAAGGAAACCAATAGAATTTCAAGTTGGAGATAAGGTCATGCTTAAGGTATCACCTTGGAAAGGAATGATTAGGTTTGGAAAACGTGGAAAGTTAAACCCGAGATACGTTGGACCCTTCGAGATCATTGAAAGGATCGGTCCCGTGGCATACAAACTTGAACTACCTGAGGAACTCAGTAGAGTACACAACACTTTCCACGTGTCAAATTTGAAAAAGTGTTTATCGGATGAAACACTTGTGATTCCGTTGAAGGAGATCAGAATCGACGATAAGTTGAACTTTATTGAGGAACCCGTTGAGATTATGGATAGGGAGGTCAAACGACTTAAGCATAGTCGCATTCCCATTGTTAAGGTCAGATGGAACTCTAAGAGAGGACCCGAGTACACATGGGAGTGCGAGGATCAAATGCGTGCCAAATACCCACAACTATTTGATGAGACAACCCCGAGCACCGATTCAACTTTGGATTCCGGGACGAATCCAATCTAACGGGTGGGTACTGTAATACACCGTAAAATCCCAGGTCATTTATTAATGCTAATCATCGACACTATTCTAACTAAGCCATTTTTGCGGGCTAATTTGAAATTTTTATATATGAGACACTGATTGTTTGAACACCCGATTGTTTTGATCACCGTTTGTTTGACACCCGATTATGATTTATCACCCGATATCACCCGAATGTCACTCTTGGATATCACCCAATGAGGTTAACACCGGTAACTCCCACTTGCGACCCGACACCCCATTTGGACACCGAGAAATTATTAATATATATACTTATATATATATATTAACTATCACTATTATTATTACTATATATATATATATATATATATATATATATATATATATATATATATATATATATATATATATATATATATATATATATATATACGTGTATATATATATATACACCGTTTAAATACTTATGGTTTTCACGAACCGACACCGAAATTAATTTCACAATTTTACGGAACACCGACACCCCGTTATTTTTGGGCCGACCTCAAGCCCACACGAATTCGTTTACTTGTTTCGTTTTTGGGCCTAAAATCACCACAGCCCACACAGTTCATAACTTTCCTTTTGTTTCACTATGGGCCGAGTTTTTGCACAAGCCCATACGGCTGTTTTATTTTCCTCGCGTCGCACATGGATCAAACGAACAAGATTGGAAGTTTTGTGGATGTACACATGTTTGAAAACCTTGCTTCCTACACCCACGACACAAATGAACCACCACCTCCTTTGACTTTGTTATACTCGACAATGAGCCACCTTGGAGCCGTCCGACCTTTGGTCCTTCGCAATACACACTAAGTGACCTTTAACCACTAGATCGTATGCTCCCTTGATCACTAGCACAACCTACACAAACTCACATGGTACACAAGCATGCCTCTAATCATGTACTAAACTATTTTAAAAATGGATCAAGGCTTCAAACCGATTTGACAACACTCTAGACACTCGACAACTTTGTCCCTAGATAGGGCAACCATTCGATTTTTGTAGTTTGATAAGGAAACACTCGAACCACCCGAAACCACACTATATAAGCCACAATAAATGCTAAAATTACTCACAATCTCAAGTTTCACAAGTTCTCAAATCACAAAACCTTTTTCTTGGTTGCTATCGAACGGGAGAAGGACACACACGCAAGGTTTTGGATCAAGGACACAAGTTGGGTAGCTAGTATTGGGTAAAAGAAGCACTAGACGGAGGAGAGTATCACGTTTGCTTGCTCTCGTTGCTCACACTACACGAACATCCTCACCACCATACTTGGTATTGTAAGTTAATCATCACCTATCTCATTTTCCTACATTTACTAGTATCTTGCATACCACACTCACACAACATACGACACGCACCATTTTTTTTTTGCACTTATAATTATATACGTCCACACCTCGACACCCTTAGGAAAAGGGCTCACCATTTCTCAATTTTACGTACAAGTTATGCATATTTTGCGACACACTAATTCTTTGGCTCACACTAAATCGAACACACCAAACATGCGAACCTTACACGATTTATTACTATGAAAACAAAGCCAAAACCGATGCTAGTCGAACGTATTTGATAATAAACCAAAACACCCTTTTGGGCTTTAAATGGGCTAACGAGCCCAGTTCATTTCAAATAAGAACTTCGGATGGAAACTGAAAAGTTTAACGTTTTCGAATTTTTAAGGTTGAATTAGAAGAGGTGTTACAAGGTTTGAACATACATTCGTATACTAAAAGTTTACTTTTCGAAAATTAGATTTTGGACTACTTTTGCAAAAAGTGCCTCGTTAAGGGACTAAAAATGTAAAGATCACAAACATCGGACTAAGTATGGCAATACCGATTTATGATGGAAGTTTAGGGTAGAAAGTGTATTTTTCCAAAAGTTAAAGGAATAAAGTGTAAAAAGTTCAAAAGGACTATATTGTAATTATTTTAACCGAAGGGGTAAAAGTGTACTTTTCTAAAAGTAAAACATTTTATTAACTATTTTTGTATAATTTAATTTAGTATAAATATGTATACATTTAGTAATTTTGAAGTAAAATATGTAGTTTTACTAAAAATATTTAATTATAAATATTTTTACTAAATGTTATTATCACAAACGAATTAACATTTAATAAACACCGTTACAAATAACTACGTGGAGTTATTTTGGAAACACCCAAACGGATATCACCGTGCACGTGACATATCACATGTCATTTATAACACAAATCTAAAACACCGATCACTATGTATTATTTAGGTCGCAAGTCGGAGGAATTTCATTGCTAGTCATAGCAATACACCATCACTTTTGAGCACCATTGTGATTACGCACCTTTCAGGTAAGTTCATGGTCCCACATTTTTAATTGTTTTTAAACCCCGTGGGGAGATACATGCTATAAATCGAACACAAGTATTTTCTGTATGCTGTTATCACCTGATATTGCCTAAGTTGACACCCGTGCTACCAGTCCCTCATATCACGAACCTTAATCACTTGCGAGTGAGCGCGAATATAGTTGATAGATCTATTGGAATGGCAGCCCACCTCTGTCAAGGTGATCACTTGGCAGGAGGTGAGCTATATTCGAGGTATTATGGGAATTTGGCACATTTCCTGTCACCGAGGGCCCCCTTGTCATTTACATCCGCTGTGGTGTAGGTGATCGTTATTATCTTTATGATATGTTAAATCGATGTTAAGGCTTGCGTTTCGTGAGGCTTAGGAGCAATATTACACCCGATTTAGTCAAGACCTGTCTATCTTGGCTTGTTTATTTCAAATGCTTGACTTGTGTTCACACTATTACTATTTAAACTACTATGGATTCACTCAACCTTTGTGTTGACTTTTTAAGCATGTTTATCTCAGGAAACTAGCAAGCATGGCGGTACGGAGCTGGCAAAGGGCACAGGACCTCCCTTTTCATTTCAATAATTATATCATTCTTTACAAACGCATCACTTCTTTTGCTAAACAATTAACATTTTGGAAAAATGTTTGTAACTCTGAATATTTGAGTTTTCATGGAATGATATTGACTATCTTTTGAATTGTTTTCTATGAGTATGACTGTGTACTAAACTGTAATGACCCCGATTAGACTTCCGCTGCTAATCAAATTTCGGGGTGTTACACCCACTCCTTCAAAAACCGAGAATTTTACTTGCTTTCCATTAAATATAAAAATACAAAAAGAATCATCCCTCACCTCTAGACCTAGTTTAAATCATTTTCAATCCTAACGAACACTATTCCCTGTGGAGAACGATCAATTCCCTGGTTCTTACCACTACACTATACTACATCGGTCAGGTACACTTGCCTGGTGGGGATTGTAAGCTTCTCAAAATCCCTTGAGAAGTAAAACTTTTGTGTGACAATCCAAATCGCATCATTAATATACGTGGTACTTGAGTTATTCATTCATATATTAAGTGTATCTTATATTTGCATGTTTAATCCATAAGTAATTTATTACTTTAGTTGTCCATTGTCAATCAATGATATAGGAGTATTGTTGAATTAAGGCAAATGTGAGAGGTTGGTTATATTCTTTGAACACTGAGGATATGTCCGCCAAATTCACATGTTATCCACGTGCTATAGATATTGGACTTCCCCAAACCTACGAGTCATCACTTTATGGATCGGCGTCATTAAGTGATATCTCGCAAATGGTTATTTTATTTGTCTTCTTACTTGAGATACAAGCAGGTTGTAACATCCCGATTTTTAAATAAAGTAGTAACGGCTATATCTATTATTTCAATGGATTGAATAGAAATGTCCCACTTTGACGATATCAATAATATAGAAAGTGAGGACTTGATATGTAAACAATATATGATTTAGTTTGCAAGACATTCTACTACAAGGGACTAATAATGTCAAGTTGCCGAAGTAGTGGAGATTGACCAAAATACCCTTTTTACTTATTTAACATAAGTCGGTTTAGAAAATAGGAGATATATACTCCTTCCCTTATCCTCATATGATACGACAAAACAAAAAGAAGAACCAGGAGAACAATGTTTCTTCATATTGAAGAATTCACAAGATTCAACATAAACTAGCAAGGATTAACAAGAATTAATAAGGGTTATCAAGGCTTCAATGGTTATGATGAATCAAGAGTTTCAAGTAGTCATTATGTTCTTCCCTAAAATTCAAGGTATGCTAATTATATGTTAAATCATGATTTCAAGTTATGGGATATATGGGGTTATGAATACTAAGCTTGTTTCATGATAAAGATTATGAATTCATGGTTTGTGATCTTGTACCTATGCGAATAATGATTATGGTTTTGATGGGATTATGTTAAAATCAGATTAGGAGATCTTAGGAGGTGTTTATATGATGCTTTGAGTTAACCCAAACACCCCTTAATGCGATTTGTGTGATATATGATGTTAAACAAGTTGCTGAAATTCCAGCAGTGATTAGTCGTGTTTGGAAAATCGTATAAAATCAATAGTAGCTCGAATTGAGTCATGGCTGGACTTTCTGGAAAGCCTAATGAGTATACTTCAGTTGTTATGTTTTAAGTTTTGGCTGATTAAGTGGTTAAAGTGGTCAGAATTGTGTTTTACTGCAGCAAGGTCAGATTATAAAACGTGCAGCAAACCGAACTTTAGAAATTCATATAAAATCAACCGTAGCTCCGTTAGGAGCGTACCATACCTTTTCGGAAAGGGAAAATAGCCTACTTTCAAGGAAAATTAGCCTCATGACCTGGTTATGTAGTTAAGTCGGTCAAAATGATGCAATTGTACGCTGCTACAGAAAATCGGCAAACACTTTGTTTAGTGTTTTGATAATTACGACATAATATGATGTTTTTGCAAGTCCCAGGTGATTATATGCTATGATAGCTTATGTTCTCAGCCTATATGATTATAATCCATGTTATGAAAGTGTAGAACCAAGTGACAAGACTTAGTTAGCTTAGCTCGAGTTCGCGAGCATAGTAATTCATATTTGGCGAGATTTATGCCATAACTAGTTTATGAGTTAATGAATTATAGTTAGTCTATTTGTGCTTAGTTGCACTTATATTTGGACTATCATGTTATATTCATGCCTAGTTGTTACGTGTTAACATTATACATGTGCATCTATCATGATATAGGTGTTCGAGGCATATTCAGAATCATTCATCTTGCATTATACGGCCCAGGTGAGTAACGGATTTTCAGTTAACATGTTTAGTAGATAAAGTGTGTTTAGTATATATAAATGTCTTGTTATATCTCAAGTAATATGCAAGTCATGTACCATATTGACCCGTGTGGTCATATTCGGTATAGTATTGACCCGTGTGGTCATATTCAGTATAGTATTGACCCGTGTGGTCATATTCAGTATCATGTTGACCCGTGTGGTCATATTAATTATCATGTTGACCCGTGAGGTCATATTAGTATCATGTTGACCCGTGAGGTCATATTAGTATCAAGTTGACCCGTTGGGTTATATTAAGTATCATGTTGACCTTTTTGGTCATATTAAGTATCAAGTTGACCCGTTGGGTTATATTAAGTATCATGTTGACATGTTTGGTCATATTAAGCATCAAGTTGACCCAAGTTGACCCGTTTGGTCATATTAAGCACAAGTTGACCCGTTTGGTCGTATTGAGCATCAAGTTGACCTGTTTGGTCATATTAAATGTCATGTTGATCCGTTTGGTCATATTCAACTGTCATGTTGATCTGTTTGTCATATTAACTGTCATGTTGACCTGTTTGGTCATATTCATTATCATGTTGACCTGTTTGGCCATATTCAGTATAAAGTAGACTTGATTGGTCTTATTCAGTAGTATGTCGTGGCTCAACCTCAGTATACGCCATAGCGATAGCGATTTCAATATTATACTTATAGTAGTTCAGCTTTATATTATAGTACAGCTATAGTATATTAAGTTATATCTCAGCCTTGTTTTATGTTATAGTACAATTTTAGTAATTAATTCAATTTTAGTATCATGTCTTAGTTAACCTCATGACCATATTATTGCTCAGTTTCTATATTCAGCTTTGTCTCAGCTCCAGCTCAGCTTAGTATCATGTTGTAGTCAAGCACAAGTATTTAGCTTAATCTTAATTTATATATGAATGTTATATGCGTTTAGTAATGTGTGCAAGGTGCTTTATGCACTTTTCGCCTGCGATGCGTTTATATATGCATGTCATTCTACAAGTATATAGTCAGTTATGTAATCACACATGTGTTCCAGACAAAGTTGGAACTTAGACCTCCTTAGTGGAGAATCGAGCCTTAGAATAGTAAATGTTCCAAAATTGGAACTCAGACATCCTATATGGATGATTAACATGTTTATATGGCTCGTCAGCTATGTATTCAGTCAGTTATGCATTCAGCCAGTATAGTACTATAAGTACTCAGCCAGTATGTGCTTATGCACTCAGCCAGTATAGTACTATAAGTACTCAGCCAGTATGTGCTTATGCACTCAGTTAGTATGTGTTTTACACACTTAGTATGCTTATGTACTCAGTCAGTAACATGGTGTATCATGTATTTAATCAGTTAGTGTCGTGCTTATGCACTTAGTCAATATTACGATTCATGTAGTCAGAATAGTACTATATATACTTATTCAGCATCATGCTTATGTCCAGTTTATGATTTAATACAGTTCCGTTATCTCACTAAGTCTTATAGACTTACCGTTCTCAGTTTATATTTTGTAGGTATGCAAGATGAGACCATGTACATGCTAAATGGGGCATAATGGGTTAAAATGGTGTAGCTCGCGGGTTAGGTAACGAGCTTCTCATGTCCATCATTTGTTATCAGTTTGGAATGCCCTTAAATCAAGAACCAGCTTCTTTACCAAGTTTAAAGAGTCATTGTTATGTATTTTGCAAAGTTTAGTATTTTAACGGGATGTTTGAAATATGCCCGTATGATGCAGAAAATACGCTTCCGCTAGTTTTATCAATTTATACAGTTTACAGAATTATACATATAAAAAAAAAAAAAAAAAAAAAAAAAAAAAAAAAAAAAAAAAACACCTGGGCGTTTCAAGTTGGTATCAGAGCAATGGTTTGAGAGATTTAAGTATCCACCATTAGTAGGGGATGCTTAGACTTGAACCTCTGCTCGGTAATTGCTTTTAGAGTTAAATTGCATCGCACGTTTATACATTTATCAGTTATTCAACTATGTTATTCAGTATGTTGTTCATATTATCAGATTATCAGTACATGTATAGCGATGCATACCAATTTATGTGATTAGCACAGATTATATGAAATTACATGTATAGTCATGTAGTGCATAATGCATTTTCAGATTTCAGATAAAGTTGCAGACCGTGAATCAGATATTCACGATATAGTAAGTATATAGAATTAGTATGCATTATTAGTATAGCAGTATATAGTCAGCACTCACATCAGATTATGTTCGGTAGATAATATGTTTTGCTTTAGTGACTTGGGGTAGACTGTGATAACGATGAGTTCATGATTATATGGTGTGACTATTATGACGCCTGATCAACGTGATAATATTCACATGATATGGCATGAACTTATCGAGATCATGAGATACCTCAGGGAGCTTGCTAAACGATTATGTGTTAAATGAATCATCAATATTGCATTAGATCATGTATAGCAGCATAGACAGTTATTATAAAAGGGCATAGTTTACGTACTCCGTCATTTTCAGAATAGATTCAGCACTCAGAAAAAGATTATGACTTAGAAATGCTACAGAATCTGACGGAATAGATATGACATATGGTTTCAGCATTTCTAGATTTGTGCAGTTTAACGAAAAAGGGCAAAAGAATTGAAATGAAAACGTGTCAGAACGGATATGGATCCTTCAATAAGAGATATGACATATCAGAGTTATGAAATAGAATTTCAGGATAGGGCATTTTAGCGAATATTATGCGAATTCAGGTAAATAAATCCTTTCTTTTAATGCCAGCTTATGAAATTTTTAGATATTTTCAGGAAATAGTCAAGACGAACTTCAAGAATACAGATAATTATGAACCTATCAAGTTATTTTAGAGGGTAATCAAGAAAATCTCCAAGTTTATATGATCAGGAGAAAGGATTTTAACATGGATAACAGGTACCTATTATAAACCTGTTGATAATTTGATTCATATATAGAGGAAATGAATCCTTGTTTGACCCTTATTAGTGCATTATCAGTTTTATATTAGAATATAGACATGATATAAGTCCAAGTGGGGGAGTACTTACATGTGATCCTGTGTAATTTAGAGGATAATTTTAGTTATAAAAACAGTAGTTCGTGAGGACACGAACAGTCCAATCAGGGGAGAGTTGTAACATCCCGATTTTTAAATAAAGTAGTAACGACTATATCTATTATTTCAATGGATTGAATAGAAATGTCCCACTTTGACGATATCAATAATATAGAAAGTGAGGACTTGATATGTAAACAATATATGATTTAGTTTGCAAGACATTCTACTACAAGGGACTAATAATGTCAAGTTGCCGAAGTAGTGGAGATTGACCAAAATACCCTTTTTACTTATTTAACATAAGTCGGTTTAGAAAATAGGAGATATATACTCCTTCCCTTATCCTCATATGATACGACAAAACAAAAAGAAGAACCAGGAGAACAATGTTTCTTCATATTGAAGAATTCACAAGATTCAACATAAACTAGCAAGGATTAACAAGAATTAATAAGGGTTATCAAGGCTTCAATGGTTATGATGAATCAAGAGTTTCAAGTAGTCATTATGTTCTTCCCTAAAATTCAAGGTATGCTAATTATATGTTAAATCATGATTTCAAGTTATGGGATATATGGGGTTATGAATACTAAGCTTGTTTCATGATAAAGATTATGAATTCATGGTTTGTGATCTTGTACCTATGCGAATAATGATTATGGTTTTGATGGGATTATGTTAAAATCAGATTAGGAGATCTTAGGAGGTGTTTATATGATGCTTTGAGTTAACCCAAACACCCCTTAATGCGATTTGTGTGATATATGATGTTAAACAAGTTGCTGAAATTCCAGCAGTGATTAGTCGTGTTTGGAAAATCGTATAAAATCAATAGTAGCTCGAATTGAGTCATGGCTGGACTTTCTGGAAAGCCTAATGAGTATACTTCAGTTGTTATGTTTTAAGTTTTGGCTGATTAAGTGGTTAAAGTGGTCAGAATTGTGTTTTACTGCAGCAAGGTCAGATTATAAAACGTGCAGCAAACCGAACTTTAGAAATTCATATAAAATCAACCGTAGCTCCGTTAGGAGCGTACCATACCTTTTCGGAAAGGGAAAATAGCCTACTTTCAAGGAAAATTAGCCTCATGACCTGGTTATGTAGTTAAGTCGGTCAAAATGATGCAATTGTACGCTGCTACAGAAAATCGGCAAACACTTTGTTTAGTGTTTTGATAATTACGACATAATATGATGTTTTTGCAAGTCCCAGGTGATTATATGCTATGATAGCTTATGTTCTCAGCCTATATGATTATAATCCATGTTATGAAAGTGTAGAACCAAGTGACAAGACTTAGTTAGCTTAGCTCGAGTTCGCGAGCATAGTAATTCATATTTGGCGAGATTTATGCCATAACTAGTTTATGAGTTAATGAATTATAGTTAGTCTATTTGTGCTTAGTTGCACTTATATTTGGACTATCATGTTATATTCATGCCTAGTTGTTACGTGTTAACATTATACATGTGCATCTATCATGATATAGGTGTTCGAGGCATATTCAGAATCATTCATCTTGCATTATACGGCCCAGGTGAGTAACGGATTTTCAGTTAACATGTTTAGTAGATAAAGTGTGTTTAGTATATATAAATGTCTTGTTATATCTCAAGTAATATGCAAGTCATGTACCATATTGACCCGTGTGGTCATATTCGGTATAGTATTGACCCGTGTGGTCATATTCAGTATAGTATTGACCCGTGTGGTCATATTCAGTATCATGTTGACCCGTGTGGTCATATTAATTATCATGTTGACCCGTGAGGTCATATTAGTATCATGTTGACCCGTGAGGTCATATTAGTATCATGTTGACCCGTGAGGTCATATTAGTATCAAGTTGACCCGTTGGGTTATATTAAGTATCATGTTGACCTTTTTGGTCATATTAAGTATCAAGTTGACCCGTTGGGTTATATTAAGTATCATGTTGACATGTTTGGTCATATTAAGCATCAAGTTGACCCAAGTTGACCCGTTTGGTCATATTAAGCACAAGTTGACCCGTTTGGTCGTATTGAGCATCAAGTTGACCTGTTTGGTCATATTAAATGTCATGTTGATCCGTTTGGTCATATTCAACTGTCATGTTGATCTGTTTGTCATATTAACTGTCATGTTGACCTGTTTGGTCATATTCATTATCATGTTGACCTGTTTGGCCATATTCAGTATAAAGTAGACTTGATTGGTCTTATTCAGTAGTATGTCGTGGCTCAACCTCAGTATACGCCATAGCGATAGCGATTTCAATATTATACTTATAGTAGTTCAGCTTTATATTATAGTACAGCTATAGTATATTAAGTTATATCTCAGCCTTGTTTTATGTTATAGTACAATTTTAGTAATTAATTCAATTTTAGTATCATGTCTTAGTTAACCTCATGACCATATTATTGCTCAGTTTCTATATTCAGCTTTGTCTCAGCTCCAGCTCAGCTTAGTATCATGTTGTAGTCAAGCACAAGTATTTAGCTTAATCTTAATTTATATATGAATGTTATATGCGTTTAGTAATGTGTGCAAGGTGCTTTATGCACTTTTCGCCTGCGATGCGTTTATATATGCATGTCATTCTACAAGTATATAGTCAGTTATGTAATCACACATGTGTTCCAGACAAAGTTGGAACTTAGACCTCCTTAGTGGAGAATCGAGCCTTAGAATAGTAAATGTTCCAAAATTGGAACTCAGACATCCTATATGGATGATTAACATGTTTATATGGCTCGTCAGCTATGTATTCAGTCAGTTATGCATTCAGCCAGTATAGTACTATAAGTACTCAGCCAGTATGTGCTTATGCACTCAGCCAGTATAGTACTATAAGTACTCAGCCAGTATGTGCTTATGCACTCAGTTAGTATGTGTTTTACACACTTAGTATGCTTATGTACTCAGTCAGTAACATGGTGTATCATGTATTTAATCAGTTAGTGTCGTGCTTATGCACTTAGTCAATATTACGATTCATGTAGTCAGAATAGTACTATATATACTTATTCAGCATCATGCTTATGTCCAGTTTATGATTTAATACAGTTACGTTATCTCACTAAGTCTTATAGACTTACCGTTCTCAGTTTATATTTTGTAGGTATGCAAGATGAGACCATGTACATGCTAAATGGGGCATAATGGGTTAAAATGGTGTAGCTCGCGGGTTAGGTAACGAGCTTCTCATGTCCATCATTTGTTATCAGTTTGGAATGCCCTTAAATCAAGAACCAGCTTCTTTACCAAGTTTAAAGAGTCATTGTTATGTATTTTGCAAAGTTTAGTATTTTAACAGGATGTTTGAAATATGCTCGTATGATGCAGAAAATACGCTTCCGCTAGTTTTATCAATTTATACAGTTTACAGAATTATACATATATAAAAAAAAAAAAAAAAAAAAAAAAAAAAAAAACCTGGGCGTTTCACAGGTCTTGCATGTGTGGATCTTTCTTCTTGACTGTAGTCAAACACTATCCTGAACAAGGTGGTTAAAAAGGCTATTCTCAGAAGTTGGTTGAAGCACATGAATGACACGTGTAGTCAAAATAGAATTTGTTCCTCCACTTGTTTTCTGGAGTATGATACTACTTGGCCCCTCGCTAAATTAATTAGATGTTTGCATGGTCATGCCTAAAGTGTAAATCAAGATGATACTTGTTTTACGCTTGGTAATCTTGATTAATTTCTAAAATGATAAACATAATAATTGAACAATATGGAATGTGTAACAATTCGAATTTCGGATTACTATTCATCCTCGGGATTTTACTATTCATTTTCACTATTCATTTTTACTATTTATCGTATTCTGGGTCAGTATTAAAACTCGAACTTTTTCCCGAAAATTACTATTCACTATCGATACCCGCACAACCTTTTGACTAATATATTTTAAATTACTTTGCCTAGTCATTTACCTAGTCATGAACTAGATATTATTTAGATAATATCTTACAAAATATCTCACTAAGAGAAGTCAAGTTGAAATTCTCTTCTTAAATATCTTAACTAGATATTAAACAATTCCGGTTTTAGGTTTTTACGACCTTAAGCACCCCGATAAAAGTTATCACTCATTTAATAGGCTAATATAGAGTATATTGATAAGATTTAACATATTGACAAGTTTTATATTTTTGTAATACCCGGTTTTAAGTTTCGTGACTTTACGACTTACACTTAGCAATTAACGGGACTAAACAACCTCTGTAAAACAAGATAATAGCAAGGAAACCTAGTCACTCACCACTCATTATGAACGACCAAGAGGTGAATCACCATGGTTTTGGTAGCTTGGTGAGAGCCATAGAACATTTAGAGCATTCATGTGTATCCTTTTAAGCCATAGAAAGACTTTAAAAACAACCAAGTATGTATCATGTGTTTCATTCTAGACCAAACCTTAGTGCAAACTAACCTCCTCAAGTTCCTATAAATACCCCTCCCCCTCTTGTAGACGTTCACAACATAAAACAAACACAAACACTCTTCTTTTGATTTCAATCTTCAAGTTATACTACAAAGTTAAAGGCCTAGTTATTCTCTACATGAAACTAGTGTTTATTTGGTGATTCCATGGTTGAATTAGGAGCTACACAAGGGTACTAAGGCTGAGCTAAGAAGGTTTTTCACAAGGGTTATATAAAGGTTATCATGGGTTAGCAAGAGTTGTGTTGAAGAATTGGAAGCTAGGATTTTTAGTTGAAGAATTAAGCTAGTGTTCTTGTTCTTAGTTTCCCCTGTATAAGGCCAAAAGTTGTAAGGAAACCTATGCTTGTCATCCTTACTATGTTTTCATAATCTCTATATGCTATATATGACTTGTTATATTGATCTCATGATGTACAAATCCTTAAAACAAGTCTAAACTTATATATCATTATATGTTATCATTTATAAACAAACAAGTAAACTAGTAGGTTATGCTATGATAAACGACTAGGAATATATACTTATAGACTTGAAAAAGCTTATAGAATTATAGAGGATCTTACAAGGAAAACGTAGCAATTTGAATCACCTAAAACAAGTACACGAGTCAAAAGATATAATCAAAAGAAGTTAACGTGACCAAAACGCCGAAACTACCATTTACAAACTGTTAAGAAGCTGTCCATTTTGAACGAGGCCCTTCTGGTCCATTTCATCAAAAAGTTAAAACACAAAAGTTGTCCGGAATGACGTTTTCCTTCAATATTAAAGAAGCTCGAGTCCTGAAAACGTATAACGAATGTTATTTTTCTTCAAATTCTTAACAGCCCCTTTACTACCTATAAGACTATGCCTTTTTGTCTCGGCTAAGGAAAACCAAAAGGCCAAAAGGCCTAGGGCTGAGATCACAAATGCGGCTAAGGCCAAGGTTGAGATCTCAAAGACATGGTAGCCAAAACCAAAGCCACGGAAAGGCCACGACTAAGACCTCAAGGCTTTATAAACCGAAATCATTATAACTATTACACATGTTTTACATATTGAATACAACACTAGGGAAATACATGTGAGGGGTTCATCAGAGTAAACCGTCGAGATGAGTTATGGATTGACAATTTAAAGTGTCCTGGCTCCTCGAACGTTTACTGCATGACCTCTGGATTGTGATGGCTTGAACGGTAGTACAAGATATAAACTAAACATGTTTTATAAACCATTTTTATACAATGATATATACAACATACCAAATACTACATCATGAACAATATGAAGACATATATAGACACATGTTTGTATTCTTAGACATTGTTCCAACCTAAGTCGTGACATTTCTATTATAGGTTGCTTGTAGAGACTTTCACGACTCGACCATTACTTACACTACTCATTTAGTATCTATAAACTTACGGTGAGTCATAGCCCCTCTCTTACTCTTTTAGTATTTGCTTTTAACTATTTTGGGGAGATACATGCTTAAACTACTTGCTTTCTCTTTTACTCAAGACAATTTTACTCATATGCTACGCTATACTTTAATACTCTTAAACATGATGTGTAGTTTTATTACGATATGTGCCTTAATGTGTGAAAACTATTATATATGCTATATTCTTTAACCACTGTTTAACTCCTGGATGGAGCCGACGGAGAGGTATTTATAGTACTATCGGCCCCCACCCTTGGTCAGCGATTCTTGGCCTTGGGTGAATATAATCCAAGCTATTGTGTAAACTTATCTAGACTTGTCATGAGGTTCAGTAGGCTATTATTCTTTACATTAAGTACTTGCATATATCGTTTACACACATGTCTTACTTATATTATATTTTAGCAGTGGGTTGTGAACACACAGGTTGCAAGTTTTGTATGGGCGAGATTTGCAACTGAGTGGATTCACAATGCCTTTGTTGTGGGGACATTTTCTAAAGGCTCTTCAACTTATTTTAAACAAACTCTATGAACTCACCAACCATTGTGTTGACACTTTAGCATGTTTATCTCAGGTTAATAATGCGATAGCTAGTGCGTGGAACATAGAGTCAAGCTGCATATTCTGAAGACTTACATTTTTATCATTTACCATTCGAAACATTTTGTATATATTTATGTATCATACTTTGGGATCTCAAGTTTGTAACTCTTATTTCATTAATCGAATGGTATCTTTTCAAAACGTCTCATTTAGAGGTCGTTTTCTATAACTTTTACTTTGTATTATGAAGTAGCAACCCAGTGACACAATCTTCCGCTGCAGTATTTTGAGGGTGTTATAGAATGGCTTTGATCCATCACCATTGTTCAACAAGTATCTGAAACAAAATGATAATTTAAAATTGTAAAACATTTACCTACTTGTTTTATGAAACCAGACTCTGGTATTTCTAGGAGCAATGCGGTGTTGCTAGAAACTTAGAATTGTTAGTATACATTATTGATTGTGATGATCGCAAGTGGGAGCTATTGGTTATGCGTACGCCAAATCAATAGTTATACAGCTAGAATTTACGTGAACCTATCGGTACATACACATATACATTTAGAGAGCGCTTATTAGATATAATTAATATGTTTAATGTATATTTTTAAGTATAGTTAACATAATCCACGAAATAAATATAACGGTTGTTAGTCCGTTAGTGTAACGGTTAATGGTCGTTAAATTCCAAAATTAGCTAGTATCGTACAAGTTAATTTCACAAGGACCAAAAGGCAACATGGAGGCTCATGTAACCCTTATGGTGGCCGCCATATTGGGCTAGGGCAAGAGGAGGGATAGGTTTTTCACTAAGTTATCCTATTAGTATAAAAGGAGGCCTCTAGATCTTCATTCTTTGCTCATCTCAAATTAAAGTATCATCTCCTCTCGTCTCTTGTATTATACGATCAAGCAAACACCCCTTGTAAGGATATTGCTTTTGTTTCTTCTTTACGACTAGCATTCGTGTTGAGTTCGTAGCTCGTGGGTTACGCACTAGTATCATAACGCTCTTGTTGGACGTGTAGTGTGCGTTTTCGATAGAAATCAACTCACTATAGTTGATTAGTGTAGTGTGAGTTTTCGATAGAAATCAACTCACTATAGTTGATTAGGGTTTCATGGTGATACGAGATCCATGTGTTCGTGATCAAGATCAAGAAAAATAAAATTAAAAAATAAATAAATAAAATAAATAAATAAATAAATAAAAAATCCAACAAATAAGATAAGCTAAAAATTTATCATAGTGAAACAAATTCTTTTAAACCAAATAGTTTACTTTAAGAGAAAATAAAAAGCATAAAAGTTCAAAAATAAACAAATAAACAAATAAAATAAAAATACTCTATTGGTCTTAAAATACTTTATATTTTTATTTTTCGTCAAAAATAACAATTTTATCTTAACTAATTAATTAATTAATTTTTTAAGTATTTTTAATAATTTTTCAAGTAAAAATAGTATGGTAAACAAGAGTAAATTTCTTCTTATTTATTTTAAGCAGCGGACAGTTAATTTAATAAAAATCGAAATAATTATTTTGAGAAAATATTTAAGAAACAATAAAAACTGTTAAAAACTAAATGAAGATGACATAATATGAAAAGTTAGATACAATAATAATAACAGCTGAAAGAATATCAAAAGACTATAATCATAGTCAATTCCATATATAAATTTCCATTTGCATGACGCAATCCAAATGTGAATTTGTTGTAAAAATAGCATCACTGTTGCGGTGGCTTTGTTCTTGAACACCATATTTTTCTCTCACTTCTTTGCATGTTTCAACTCAATTTCCAAAACCCATTTATAAAAATCCAATCTTTTTCACTTTCTTGAAAAAAGAAAATATGAAAAGAAGTAGCAAATCAGAGTGGTTTATGTCACTAAGGCAAGTTCAGTTTCTTATTGGTATTGGGTTCTTGTATATGGTTTTTGTTAGTTTATTAGGACCTTTTGTTTTTAAGTCATTTAGTTTTGATGATGATGATGATGATCAACAAGTGTTAAAAAGTGCTAGTTTTGATATGTTTCCACTCACTAGTGAACAAGAATTGCATGAAAAAGATGGCCCAGTTAGTACTAATGTTACAAAGATTGGTTTTTTGAGAAAAGTGAAAAATCCCATGTTTTCTAGTTTGAAATTTGATGATGTTAATGTGTGGAAAAGCGGGTTTGGTGCTATTCATAAGTCTGCAATTGAGGCTTTTTTAGTTGGGAAAAAGTATTGGGAGGAATTGGAGTTAAGTGGATTTGAGTTGCCTAGTTTGGAGAATTTTAGTAGCAGTGCGAATTATAGTAAAGAAATGTGTCGTGATTCGGTTACTTTAACGGGGTCTTTGTTTCGTAAAAGGGGGAATGTTATTGTGCTTCCATGTGGGATGACATTAGGATCACATGTTACTGTTGTTGGTAGGCCTAGACAGGGACATCTTGAGGAAAACCCGAGAATTTCATTGTTGAAACCGGGTCAGAATTTGATGGTTTCGCAGTTTATGATGGAGTTACAGGGTTTGAAAACGGTTGATGGGGAAGACCCGCCGAGGATTTTGCATTTTAATCCTAGGTTGAAAGGGGATTGGAGTGGGAAACCGGTTATTGAAATGAATACTTGTTATAGGATGCAATGGGGATTAGCGCATCGATGTGAAGGATGGAGGTCTAGAATCGATGAAGAAACTGGTAAGTCAAATTTTAAGTCAATCTATGTATTAGTATTTGGTTGAATTTATGTTTTCTGAATGGTTTAAAATGCATTGCAAGTGACTTTTGAGTTAGCAAGTTTGGTAGTATTTGCCTGTCTGGGATTGCTTATTAAAACTGTTCTGTTATTTTATACAACAAAGTTACCAGTTTTGTAGATATTTTTTGATAGCTTATCGAACGGCTTATATAGTTATATGATTATCTAAGGGCTAAATCGGCAGTTTCTAATTTTCAATTTGGGATTTTCTTGTTCCAAATTGATTAATCTGCATGTAGTTTCTTGTTTGGGATCCATTGGTGCTCGCTGTGTAACTGTTTTAACTAGCATGTGGTTTTTGTCTTTGTGTGCTTGTTTTAGTTCTAAGTGGGAAGGCTTATAGAACAAGAATTTGTTGAAGTTTTTACTTGATTCTTTCCTAATAAATATCGAGCTTATGCCTGCTAATATTGTGGCCTTTTGTAGTCGATGGGAAGGTGAAATGTGAAAAGTGGATACGGGATGATGATGGTTCCGAGGAAACCAAAACGAGCTGGTGGTTGAACAGAATGATCGGGCGAACAAAGAAGGTGCGATATGATTGGCCCTTTCCTTTTGAAGAAGGGAAGTTATTCGTCCTTACTCTTAGTGCTGGCTTGGAGGGTTATCATATCAGTGTTGATGGTAGACACATAACTTCATTTCCATATCGAACTGTAAGTTTTATCCTTAGCTGTTCTTAGTTTGAAAACCATCTGATCTTCTATTAATATTAGGAGAAATGTTAGCATTTTGTGGCAATTTTGACTTATCTACTTATGAATGGGTCGATTTGGTAAGTGTCTTATCTCAAAAGAGTCAAATAGAAATTTAGCTTTATGGAGAACTAGTCTACTAAAGAACGTAGCTATGGGGCAATGACTCAAAGTAACAAACTTGGCTAAAATGGGAAAGGTTTCAGCTGGTCAAACGGTGTAATGTCACCTTAATTCTATTTTTAGTGCATACAATTTCTAAATATTTTATGTTCAAAGATTTTTAGATAATTAAGGTAACAATACTGCTTTTGTAATCATCATTATTTCGTTAAAAGTATATTGACTTTTTTTTTTTAATGTAACTGGAGAAAAAAGTGTCTGAGAGTCCACCCAACCTAATCTAGTGCTTAATGAGATGCTTAAATCAACCCGTCTTGACTTTAACCCAACACTCGTCTTGCCCTCCCACCATGCCACCTCTACTTAAGATGTAGACAGTGCAAGATACTCATTCTATGTTTTTCTTAATGCTATTAGGGATTTGCATTGGAAGATGCCACTGGTTTGTCTTTGAAAGGAGATGTTGATGTGAATGCCATATTTGCTGGTTCATTACCCTCAACACACCCTAGTTTTGATCCCCAAAGAAACCTAGAAATGTTGGATAGATGGAAGACCCCATTGCTTCCGGAGGCACCTATCGATCTGTTTATTGGTGTCCTTTCAGCAGGAAATCATTTTGCTGAGCGGATGGCTGTCCGGAAGTCATGGATGCAGTATGATGTCGTGAAGTCATCACATGTTGTTCCACGTTTTTTCGTAGCACTGGTAAATAAACATTGTTAGACATGGAAAGCTCGAAAGATTTACTTATGAATGGGTTAATTGTGATTTTAGTATCTCTAATGGGTCAAATGGGTAAAATCAAAAAGGTTTTGTCAAACATGCAATGAGTTAAACGTCGTCCAAAAAGATTTTTTTTTTTTTTTTTTTTTTTTTTTTTAATGCAGATGCTTCCAACTGTTAAATAAAAATGCAGCTTTAGATGTCATAGTTACCTGTTTTGACTTGTTAGTCAACCCACCGACCCGATTATGATGCAGCTTTAGATGTCATTTTAAGTCACTGCTAATTAATTTTAACAGCATGCAAGAAAGGAAGTCAATGCAGAGTTAAAGAAAGAAGCAGATTTCTTTGGTGATATCGTCATTGTGACATACATGGACAATTATGACCTTGTTGTTCTTAAAACAGTCGCTATATGTGAATATGGGGTGAGTATTGACATGCAAAAGAATTTTTTTAGATAATAACATTGTTTTATATGTAAAACAATCTCATAGTCGGTTGTTTATAATGTGTTTTAGGTTCGTACAGCTTTTGCAAAATATATAATGAAATGTGACGATGACACATTCATTAGAGTTGATGCAGTTCTTGGTGAAGCAAATAAAATAGACGATGGAAAGAGTCTGTATTTAGGAAATATTAACTACTACCATAAACCCTTACGATATGGCAAGTGGGCTGTAACATATGAGGTAATGCTCCTTTTCATCTTTTCTGCAATAATATATCTAAGATACTCTTCACGAAATAAATAATAAATTTTATTTTTTTTTCCCCAAATATGCCTAGGAATGGCCAGAGGAAGATTATCCACCTTATGCGAATGGCCCAGGGTACATTCTATCATCTGATATCGCTGAATTCATTGCTTCAGAGTTTGAGAAACATGCGCTGAAGGTTTGTTTCATGTCTTCTGTTCCAACCCAATGTGTTATGCGCTATTATAGAGGGGGCAATTCAGACCGGTAAAGAATGGTTTGACAGGTGAAAGTCACCCACATTTTGATGCTTACGGCCTCCCAAAATGTTTGAAAAATTTTGAAATTCGTTATTTTAATAAGATAGTCAAAAAGTCATACTCAAAACACTCGACTATATATAAAATATGGACAAAAAATATTTGTAGCTCACCATGACCTGTTTCAGTCCATGCTGCAAAAACGATTTTTCAACCTGCCCGGCCAGCCCATTGTGCCTATCCTCACGAACTGATCCCTGTTCACATTTTTCATATTCTGTACTTAATGCTAACTAACTGGTTGTGCAACAGTTGTTCAAGATGGAAGATGTAAGTATGGGATTGTGGGTAGAGCAGTTCAACAAAACAAAACCTGTAGAGTACGTGCACAGTTTGAAGTTCTGTCAGTTCGGTTGCATAGAAGGTTACTACACAGCACACTATCAATCACCAAGACAAATGTTGTGCATGTGGAACAAGTTACAGCTTCATGGCCGTATCGAATGCTGCAACATGAGATAACACCCATCGTTTTCCATCTGCAGCTTCTTTAAACGAAACCATCTCTGTACAAATGGCTGATTAGTAAAGCTCCTTTTTAGCTACTTATCTTTTTTCTTTTTGACATATGTAACCATGTTTAGACAGCCCTAGAAGAGTTAAAGAACGATAATCATACGGGTTTTTCTGTAAATATCATTTTAATGCAAAAGAGAAAGGATCATTCAATTAAAACCAATGGAAAAAAGCGCTTTCATAACCATATTTCCAATTGTCGATACTAAGATAGGTGACACTAAGATTACTTGTTTGACCAATTTCGTTTTGAACATATATCACCGTTCGAGATTCAAAGATTCACATGAATGGATCAAAATCGCCATGTAAAAACATTGAGTAGCAATGCCTTCTAGTACCAAGAGTTTTTATTTTTTATCCCTGTTCACATTTTTCATATTCTGATTACTAATTGGTAAAATGAAACTTTGCACCAAAATAAGCGATCACTAAAGCACTATCGACAAATCCCCCTTTCGTTAATTGTAAACAACCTACAAAAGGGTCGATAATTCGACATATCTTCTCAGCATGCGTTGGGGATGGGCTACATAAAATTTCACCAACGAAGCATCCTAACAAGTTTCCTTCGTCCTGGGTGAACTTAAATAAGAAAAAACTAACAAGATATATTTATATATATCATACAACTAGCTTAACCCTTAGATATCTATGTCTCCGGGAAGCTTTACACGTTATATGTATCATCATCCTTCATTATCGGACCATCTTCAAAGCCTGAACCTGGTGCCAGCTCATTTAGATCAAGAAAACCTCTTTTGCCAGCACTACCTTCATGTTCGTCTTTAACAGGGTCGTCCACTTTTATTGGTGATTCAGGTTCGCTTTGCTCTTCCTTTTTTGTCGTCGGGTTTCCTTCAATAAGGCTTGGCTGGTCAACCTTCACCTTCTCCTCCTCGTCATCATTTTCCTTATCGTCATCCTCACCATCATCATTGCCACTACCATCATCGTCATGATCATTAACTTCATTATCATTGTGCTCATCAACTTCAATATCATTGTGCTCATCATTGCCATCAGTTTCCTCGCTTCCCGTTGAATAATCAGGATTGTCACTTGCTTCTGAGTTTTCGTCTGAACCATTTGATTTCTCAGGCTTATCCAACTCAGATTCAGACTCAGAAAACTCATACTGCTTGTAATCAATACGGTTACGAGTTGCCCGATTACTGCGTCTTAGGCCATCTTGGAGTTTACCAACTGACCTCAGTTTCGCTGACCTCCTTGTTCGGCCCAACACTTTTAATCTCTTGGATCTTTGTGGCACATCACTGTCTTCACTTGCACTCAATGAATCATCTCCTTCATCCTCTTCAGCATTTTCTTCTTCCAAATGAGACTCATCTTCATCCTCTTCAGAACTACTAGACATCTCCCTCTTTCCTTTTCGTTGCTTTACATAATCATCATCATATACAACTTCACCAACTAGATCCTCATCGCTATCCATGTCAACATCATTGTCTGAAACCGCTTCAACAAACTCGTGTGCTGAATACTTTTGAGGCCTTTGCCTCTTCCGGTTGCTGTACATAATAAAAAATACAAGTAAGGTCAGTCACGGACGATATAGGCTGGTTAGATACTTAGACAGGTTCGGAACTAATAACAAGCTAGTTGGCATGGTTTGAGCTTGAAATGGGCAACTTCTTTGGTGTGGGTCGAAATGAGTTAGATGGACCAGCAGAAATTTGGTGTTCACTCCTTTTTTTAACTTGTAACAAAACTATGTGTCAAAGTTTCAACTGATCTCCCATTTTTCTAAATTTGTGACGGGCCAACCGATGTACCATTTGTAGAAGCATCATGATGTCTCATTCCTTCTCTTCTAGAAGTAGGTTCCAGAGATGGTTGTGCGCTGCAAAATGAAGGTGTTGAGAGATATGAATGGAAATAGTAAAGGTTAGCTTGAGAGCCTCATTAATTGATCGATCATAGTCATCTGCAATCACTCCCTAAAATTAGAGGGTGGTAAATTTGCATTGTAAAGATAGTCAAATACTTTGATGTATATGTAATTGTTGTTGGAATTTATATATCAAGTTAACCAATTAACTACGAGTACGCAGCGGATATTAGATCTAGTAAAGCAATTATGATTAACACACAAATAATAAACAAATTAAAGGAAAAGAGAAAACATGAAAAATAAATAGAAAACTAACCCTCGTAGTCACCCGCAAAATAAATCAAATAAGTGATTAAAACAATCACCTCTACGAGTGCTCACACAAACACGTCAACCAAGTACGTTACGATGCTAGTCGTTAGTTCACGAACCTTCAAACAACAAGTGTTCTTGATCGGACTTTAAAACCAACCAATTCGAATATCAAATGATATAACGTTCGAATTAGAGTATGAAAGAAACAGGATCAAATGTCTTTATAATAATATATGTTTCATGCATGAATCAATTCATGCATATGTAAAAGGCAAAGAATGGCTTTCTGCTTTTAGTCAACTAAAGGAGAAAAGGAAAACGCTGTGCAACTTTCGGTGATCTTTTTTTGTGATGGAAAAGAATTAATAAATGAAGTGGAAAGGAGTGTTTATATAGGCCTCTAATCTTAGTTGTAGATCAACTCAAAAACCTTGAAGATAATCTTCAAGTTCTTAGATTATCACAACTTTTCTCACTTATCATAAACACTTATCTTTATCACAAAAATTCTGCACATAAACCTTTTCTAGAATCTTCCAAGCCACTTTTGGGAGGAGGACAAAGGTTTTCGTTTTCGACATTTAAGTCCATCTCTTTTTATATTTGTGAAACATATTAAACGTTTAATAAATATAACAAGTATATATATTAGTCATTTAATAAACGTACTCTTTGTGTATTAACGTGTGTGCCCCCAATAGGCTCACACATTTCTAGTCGTATAATGGCTAATCTAACTACCATAACCCAACAGCTCCCACTTGGGAGTTGGAGTAGCAACACCACATATACCAACGACGGAAACGTCTAGCAACACTCACATTCGTTATTTAACTAGAAATGTCTGAGATAAAGTTTCATAAATCATTCTCAGTAGCATGGTCATTTATGTCTTGCTTTTATCATCCTTTGTTATAGATACCGTTAAACCATGGATATGGATCCTAACTCATTCCATATAGTTTAACCATTTAGATTCTCGTTATAGAATTTAATTAGATATACCAAATGTAATCAAGAATCATCTTGCATTACCCTTTGGGTTCGGCCGAACAATTATCTTATTAATTCTGGAGAGGGCCCATGGTATCTTTCTGCACATATCAAGTGGAGTAACAAATCCTTTGTTGACTACAAGTGTTGTGGATGCTGCTTTACATCACTCCGAAAAATAGCTTTTATAACTGCCTTATTCAGGACAGCGTTTGGCATATAATTACAAAAGTGATATCCACACATAACAGAACTTGCTTGTATCTCAAGTCTAGGGATGACTTAACAAACCATTTCAACATTTTACTCATGACAAGGATCGAAAAGTAAATGTTTGAAAGTTGGGGTATCCAATATGCATCCCTTGTGAATACATATGAGTTTGGCGGGAACAATCCACATTCTCATAGAATATAACCAACACTCACATTTGCCTTGCATAACAATATTCCCATATTGTTAACCGACAATGGACATATTTAGAATGATAAATCATTTCATGGATTAAACATGCAAATATGGAATAACAGGTTATATGAATAAAATAACAAATACCTCGTATCTTTATATATCAGAAAATAAAACTGTATTACAATTCCAAATTATCCAAATACTAATTACACACAGATTTACATGAGACTACTAGCTGGTATCAAACCAATATCCCTAGTCAATTTAGAATGCTTAGGATATGCTAAAGCCTTCGTAAATGGATCGGCTAGATTGTCATCTGTGTGAACTTTTGATATCTTCACGTCACCCATCTCAATGGTCTCTCGAAGATAATGAACTTTTGCGCGGTAATGTCTAGCACCCTTGGTGATTCCACTTTCATTAGCTATAGTAATGGCTCCAGTATTATCACAATACATTTTTATGGGTTCTTCAATTGTGGGAACAATGCCAAGCCCATAAATGAATTTTCGAATCCATACAGCCTCTTTATATGCATCATAAGCAGCTATATACTCAGCTTCTGTAGATGAAGTTGCATAAATACTTTGCTTTGTGCTTTTCCAGTCAACAGTACCTCCATTTAAAACGAATACATATCCAGTCTGAGATTTGAGGTCATCAGCATCTGTTAGATATCCAGCATCAGTGTAGCAAGAAACCCTGAGCTCTCGTTTCATATCACCTCCATAAAGCAGAAACATATCCTTAGTATTGCGTAAATACTTAAGAATATTCTTAACAGCAGTCCAGTGAAGTTCACCTGGATTCTGTTGAAATCGGCTTGTTATGTTCTGAGCGAACGCAACATCAGGACGAGTACATCTCACAGCATACATAATTGATCCTATAGCCGAGGCGTAGGGAACTCTTTGCATGCGCTTTTTATCAGCAGGTGTCTCAGCACCTTGTGAATTACTCAATTTAAGCTTTTCTTGCATTGGGATAGTTCCTCGTTTGGA
>JARVZY010009361.1:0-27252 GCA_030686995.1 Artemisia argyi
ATGCGGGTCCTAAGCTGTTGTGCTCAGAAGCCATTGCTGAAGTACTTTTAAACGGTTGATTACGGGTCCTAAGCTGTTGTACTCAGAAGCCAAACCATTAAGCTCGGGTCCAAAACTGATTTGTTCCGAAGCCATCCCTGTTATATCTGAAAAGAAGAAAGAATAGACAAAAACAGAGAACATGGATCCCCAAGTGTAATTGGGTTCCGGATGTTAGAAGCATAAAGATGTAGTGTCAATTATCTTCTTGACACTCGGACATACTATATCAATGATCTCCTTTCTCGCCTTAGGGATAGATGTCATGGATTTCACATTAGTTTTGGTGCAAATGTCTAAAATCTTTCTTGTAGGAATCCACCTAAGACCAATCGATTTGAAAATTCTGCCCGTGGGTACCCACCTAGTGTTAGATCTAGGAGATGTTTTCTTTTTAGATGCAGTGGGAGCATCACTTGGTTGAGAAAACCTACGTCCTATATTGATCCACTTCTTAGGTTTCTGACTTATGACTTTTGGTTCAACTGGTTTGTATTTCTTAGTCGATTGAGCCTTTTCAAGTGAATTTCCCTTTTGAAGATATTTTAAAGCACAAACAACATGATTATTTACGCAACTACTCTTAGAAGCTAGCCAATTCCTATTAGTTTGTTGATTACTCTTAGGTTTTGGTGTGCTATTGCAAGCAGTGTTCTGTACTACAATGGAAGGCATCACACGAGGTTTTGAACCTAAAATTCCATCCTTTTGAAGTAGCGCCTTTTTCCTAGCCATTTCTAGATCATAGTTCTTGTACATGTCATATGTGCCATAAGACTTTTTACTTTTAATGCTCGTTTTAGACACTATTTTTGAACTAATCCTAGATGAGTCAGGTATAATCACGTGTTGAGATTTGGCAGACACAGATGCATTTTCCTTAGGCCAAGAATGTGGAGTGACTGGTTTTGTCAAATTGTTTTTCTCAACAACTTGGGAGGCAAACCGAGGTTTTGAAAATTTAGATCGTTCAGATTTAAATGCAGTTGGTTGTCTAACCACTGATAGTTTTCTGTTTGTTTGAGAATGCTGTTTTCCCAAGATTGATGGTTTTGCAAACTTAGTATCCACACTCTGGCCAGTCAGTCTTCATAATTTGTTTTGTAATGCAGCATGTGCAAACACCTTTTCTTGAATTTGACCTTTTAAAAGCTCATTTTCTTTAACTAATGTATCCACACGTTTTCTTTGTTCATTCAAAAATTGACCATTGTTGTCCGAATTTAGAGATTCATTTTGCAACTGAAGTTCAAGTGAGATGCAATGTGCCTTTAATTTTGAAAAATCTTTATGACACTGGGCAATGGTCTTTTTGAGAAGAAGGTTTTCAGACTCAAGAGTTTGATTTGATGTTACAGTAATTGGATTATCAGGTAAGGACTCAGACTCAGAACGTTTGTCAAGACATTGTACAACATCCTGGTCAACCTTTCCTTCATTACTGAAGTTAGGTTGCTCATATTGTTGTTTCTCATTCGTAGGCATAATATGATCAACAGTAGATTGAACCTCAACCATTTGCTCTTTGTCAAAGTTAGGTTCTGTGTCATAGATGGGTATGACATCTTCCTCATCCATCTGTCCTTTGTCAAAGTTGGGCTCTGAGTCATATAAGGGTCTGATCTCTGCACAATCTGCATCTGTATCATTCCCCAATCTGCTGTTGTCATCCTGCACTTCTGATTCTGTCCCATTGCTATCCATGAAAACCAAATTAGCTTCCAACACTTTAACCTCATTGCCTGCATTAACGACATCTGCAGTAGTCTCACCATTCCCAACAAGCCTTTGATCACTTCTTCCTTGTATGACAACTCTTTCACCTCGCTCGACAGCTAGAATTTGGTGAAAATATAAAACCTGACTTATCAGTTTCATGCTTCTAAACATCATTTCTTTGTTCAATTTCACAAGTGAATCTTCAGAGTCATCAGAATCACACTCTGGACCAGTATTATTCATGTGAAATTCCTGCATGTTTGCCATTAACATCACATCTGTTGTATCGGCTTCCAAATCTGCTGTATTGGATTCCAAATCTGCATATTCATCATCAGATGGAATATCTCCCATGACACTTTGCAAAACTACATTGAGATTACCCCCTTCAACTTCCATTTGACTAAGTGTGGCATTGTATTCAACATAATCGTCAGAGAGTGAGGTTGAATCATAATCTTGAGCTTCCTCATCTGCAATATTTTCCGTATATGCCATACATGCCATGCTTGGTTCGATAAGATCTTCTTCATCATCAATATCTTTCATTGTGTTTAAGCATTCAACAGTTGAAGTCATAGCGCCATTGCCTTTCTTAGTAGATACTTGACTAAGCTTCACTAGATTTTGCAGAAGAGATTGCACATTATTATGTAGTGTAGCAGGATGGTACTAAGGAATGAAGAAAGGCTCAGGTGCATTTGGAGGAATGAAGAAGAGACCATTTGGAGTGTAAATTAAGGATCCATGGTCAACAGCTGGAGATGGTGGAGCAGGGAGAATGGTCTTCAGTGGAATCATGCTTAAGCAAGATTCAAAAATTTTCTTCATTCTGATGTGATGAAGTTCTACTGTACGATGCATAACTTCAAGATATTTCCACATTTCATAAGCACTGGCTTGAAAGTCCATATTCATGGAAATTGAGTTGGGAAGGGCTAGTGTCATGAACCATGCAGCTTGTTGGTCAGCATCGTACTGAGCAAGTTCAGTAGCATTCAAATCTTCATCATTTTGTAGTCTGATAATCCCTGTTGAGTCAGCAAGAAATATCATTTTGTATGGACCATCTTGAATAGAATTAAGCATGAGATCTGCAGCAGGACGATCTGTGAGCCATTGTAGAAATCTCCGTTTCCAATAAGTATACGTTCCTGGTAGCAACATTGGAGGCCTTGATTCATTACCAAAGAGCAGAATATGATCAATGACGGAGCTGTGACTTTGTTGTTGATGATGCTGTTGCTGATGAGAATATTGGTGAGGAAGGTAGTTGGAAGATGGTACTGTTGTAGATGACTGTTGCTGATGAGAATATTGGTGAGGAAGGTGGTTGGAAGATGGTACTTGAGACATTGTAAATGACATTTTTCTCCCCCTTGATTGTTGCAACTAGGGGTGTTATCGGGTCGGGTTGTCGGGTTATCGGGTTGGTCGGGTCGGGTTGATTCGGGTTTCGGTGTCCCAAATATTGACCCTAACCCGACCC
Organism: Artemisia argyi; assembly: GCA_030686995.1. Lineage (NCBI taxonomy): Eukaryota > Viridiplantae > Streptophyta > Magnoliopsida > Asterales > Asteraceae > Artemisia > Artemisia argyi. Next base: position 3,248 of record JARVZY010009361.1, read on the forward strand.
TATAAGATATCGGGTTATCGGGTTTCGGGTCAAAACGGGTCGGGTTGAATCGGGTTGGGTTATCGGGTTGTTATCGGGTTGTGGCAAGTTAGGTGTTCCAAACACAAAACAAAACTCGAATCTTAAGCGGTTTAAGTTTGTGTGGTTGTGGACTCAAGCCTCGTGGAATAGTTAGCCAAAATGTCAGGAATCATGGTTAACTCACGATAAGGTATTTGTGTGGACTGAAAAAACCAATCACCTATGATAACGTGTTTGTAATACACAACAGTTCTTAAAAAGCACCATTTATGTTCACATTCACATCCAAAGAAGAATGCACATACAACGCAAATTTGAAGCAAGATGATTTTGGTTTAACGGTACTGAGATTACTCACCTAGCAAAAAGTTGTGAAGACTTGTTCAGTGAAAATATTATGAAAACTTTAATCCAGTTGTACCAGTAGACAATGAAATTTAACAAACTATAATAATGCAAAAACTGAAAAACTTTACATGTACACCTATCCTTAATTACGTTGTGTTCAAGCAGCGACAGCAGAAAGAAAAGAACGATAAAAATCATGGTCCGGAGATAGAAATATGAAACAAAAGCTAAAGCTTGTGATATACAAGTTCCAACGGCAACGGGAATATGGTCCAAAGAAACATTCGCACAAGGAGATATTGTCAAAGTGAAACATGTCATGACAAGCTAGGATAATAATGATAGACTTGAAAAAATACTGCTACTTCATAAGCTATAAAAGTCGACTGTTCCAATAATATTGATCATAAAACAAAACATAGAAATGTTAAGTGTTGGCTTAAAAAAAAAAAAAAAAAAAAAAAAGCTTATACTTTATCGGGTTATCGGGTTGAACCCGAACCCGATAAGGTATGAAAAATATAACCCTAACCCGACCCTATAAGACTATCGGGTTGGTCGGGTTGACCCGATAGACCCGATAAGCCGAGTTGGACCCGAATGAACCCGACCCTATAAGGCTTTATCGGGTTCGGGTCGGGTCGGGTCGACCCATTTGACACCCCTAGTGGGGTATAGATAGGGTAGGGGTGATAGTAGGTACGGTAGGAATTTTCCCACCATATGCTTGCATATACCCTTTATATGCCTGCATATAGGGATCATTCGGGGAAAATTCTAAACCTAAGTTAGTTAAGATGTTCTGGGCTAATTCTTCCGAAGAATTAGAACCAGAAGATTAGTGAGTAGGAGTAGCCGGAGCATACTCATAACTATCGGATGAAGTATCCGTATCATCAGAATCCAACACGATGATAGGATTGTTAAAGGATGACATATCTAACTATAATACCCGAAAGAGTATCTTAGCATAATTCTAACCTAAGTAGATATCCTAGAGGCAATACTAATAGTGGGATTCTATCCTAGAGGCAATAGTGAGGTATCTAACCTAAAGGCAATTTGGGAATCTAATCTAGAGGCAAGTTAAGAATTCTATCCTAGAGGCAGTTCGGGGGTTCTAACCTAAAGGCAAGTTTGGGGATTCTAGTGGCACGGAGGATTTTTTTTCTTAAAAAACTGGTTATAGTTTCGGAAAAATCCTTTGTTCTCTATAACCAAGGCTCTGATGCCAATCTGTAACACCCCCATTTTTCATTGATCGCAGCGGATTAAGTGTTTGGGGTATTACTCATGGAAACAAAGACAAGATAATAGAAAACAACTCGAAAAGAGACGTTTTTGAAAAAGGTGTTATCATTCATTTATTCATCAGAGTTTTTACAGTAAAAGATATACTTTTACCAAAAGAGAGGTCCCTAAGATACGTTTTACGCAACGTAATTGAAATAATCAAACCAAAATGTCACACTCAAGGTCGAAATAGTGATTTCAGATTTTCCCTCCAAAATTAATTTGAAAAATTTTCTGTTCCAAAATTTTAAAATCACTGTGAAATGCTATTCTAATGTAAAATTTGCCACCAAAATTCACCGAAATTTTTTGAATTTTGGCCTAAAAATTTGAATTTTGGGCCAAAGTTTTCACTGTTAAACCAAAATTTGAATTTCGCGTAAAAATTGAACGTTTAGTCTCCTGTAAAAATTAAATTTTACTCAAATTTTCCCGCCAAAAAAATAATTTTTTTTTGTTGAAAGAGATATTAAGAAGATAGTAAGAAGATATTAGAAAGAAACTTGTGTAAACATGGATCTTGTAGAAGGTATAGATGTAATGCAAATTCTCGAAACTAAGTCAAAAAGCAGTTCTCGAAAGAATTTGAGAGTTCTCGAAAAATATGTAATCTCGAAACTTTTGTGTTTTAGAAACTTTTGTGTTTTAGAAACCTTTTAGTGTTTTAGAAACTTTTCAGTGTTCTAGAAACTTTTCAGTGTTTTAGAAAGTTTTCAGTGTTCTAGAAACATTTCAGTGTTTTAGAAACTTTTCAGTGTTTTAGAAACTTTTCAGTGTTCTAGAAACTTAGCACCAAAACTTTCTAAATTATACAATTTAGAGAGTATACCACGAGTCGAAGTGTTTTCTCACTTATACAAGCAAGGGAAACACCGAGTAAGCAACGGGAGCAAGTGTGTTCTCGAAACTTTGTGATTTAGAAAGATTGCTAGAATTTTGATTTTGCAAAAAAGCTCATCCAAATGAAGTTTGTATTTCAAGATTCTTGTACTTCTAGTTATAAAAACACCAAAACTTAAAGAAAGTTGCAAACTTGATGATTTTTATGAAAAAAATTTGTGTTCTAGAAAGTTTTCCAAAATTTTGAATTTGCTAAAAGCTCACCCAAATGAAGTTTGTATTCCAAGATTCTTGTACTTCTAGTTATAAAAACACCAAAACTTGAAGAAAGTTGCAAACTTGATGATTTTAATGAAAATTTTTTGTGATCTAGAAAAAAGTACAAAATCAAGTACGAAATTTTTCTAAAACAACAAATTTTTGAAAAAGATTGAAACTTTCTTGTTAGAAAAGGTTTATAACACTAGTTTGTAATCAAAAAAGTGTTAAAAGCCAAGAAAAACAAGAAAAGTAATGATCTTTTTAAACAAAAATGTTTAGAAAGCCTTAAAAAAATACAACCAAACTCAAATCACTTTTTTTTTTGAAAGAAAGTTTGACACTTTTTTGTTTGTTATGATTTGTAGCACAAGTTTGTAAGCAAAGATGTGATAAAAACCAAGAAACAAACAAGAAAGTACAAAATTTTCACAAAAAATCGAGTAGAAAAAGAGATTTTGGATCGAATTCAACTTAAAAACAAGAACTACACCTTCTTCCGGCGAATGATACCACTTGTTAGGTCACAATTTATGTAAACACAAGTATAAGAATGATAGAAAAGAGATGAGAGTGAGAGATGGTTGATTAAGACAATATGAGAAATAGAAATGAAAGAGTTTTCTTAGAATTATGAATTAACCAACCAGTTTACTAGTCACACATGACTAGTATATATAGGGAAAGAGTAGGGCAACACTCCCTTCCTCCCTATCTAGTAAAACGAGATGGGCTTAAGGCCCATGGGCTTGCTACATAAGCCTTAAGATTAAATAAACATACAAGCCTTAGCAACCTATTACAAGTAAATGACCGAGACTTGATAAATAGTAAAACTTTGATCCCAACAGGGTCTTCGTCCTCCTCTACCACTGCAACTCCAAATGATCGTATTGATCGGAACATTATCGGCCAGGTAAGGGAGGTATTAGATGTAAACTCCCGTAAATTTCCCTATAAATAGTAAAAGTAAATCAAAGACTAATATATCATTACGTTAATTAATAACGTTTTTACCAATAACAATTTTTATTTTATTTTTATATGCTATGTTACTCGAAATCACTACGATACTTATAATCCTTTTTACTCGGAACGATGCTCACACATGTACCACTATAGTCTAACAATCGCGAGAATATTTAATTTTTTTTTACCACTTACGAACTTACGTAACATATTTTAACTAAACGCGTTCGACAACGTCCGGACTCACGTAAACGTCTCACTAACTAAATTCTAAACTTTTCACTAATTATAATTAATAATTTTACTAATTACAATTACCCCTAACCGAACCCTAAATCTCACCCTAAGCCCAACACAAATCTCGGTCTGTTACTATTCCTAGCCCAAAACCACATAAGGCCCATTTTCCTTCTTTTGTTTTTCAAACCACTCGACTAGGACAAGTTAGAAATGAGCTTCGTACGTCCAATTCCTACACACGACACCCCTATATTTTTACACACCCTCGTTCCTCCCCTAGGCAACAATTAGAGTGTCGATTTTTAGTTCCCCACGTCGAGTCTAGATACGTTTTCACTAGGCAAAGCATTTGTCCCAAAAACGATTTCATAAAATTTCAACTAATCCAAAACTCAACCATTTTAACCCAAGTTTGTTTCTATAACGTTCTAAACTCATTCTAAACACAAACTAATGTCTAAATGTTGCAAAGTTATCAAGTCTCAACCGATTTACAAATCGGTTTACAAAATAAAATAGTGGTCGACATGCATGTTTCAAACAAACTAGTACCTCCTTGTTTCATGCACACTCATTTCCATATTATATTCACCTAGGCAAAGTACTATAACATTTTAAAAGCCAATTCACAAGTACCATTTCATTTTAAAATTTCCAATGCCCACGTTTTTCTTTGAAGTGAGGATGTCGACACATAAGAAACCAAAAACATTGAGTAACTTGTTTACTCTTACACATTAGGACTTTTGGGTACACGTAACAATCCCATCGCATTAAATTTTAGAAACTTGAATACACTAGGTACCATATAAAAACCCCATGCATGCATGCTTTCGTTTTCCCATTACATACAACGCAAAAACTTACCAAAATTTGTAAGTCTTAGTCTAGTCTTGGGTCGAAGCAATTGGGTAGGAATTCAAAGGATTCGTGTGGGTTTAGGAGGAACAAGTTGTTGTTTGTGAACCTTTGTTGAGAAAACATACACGCTACATCTCTCACTTCTCGACTCTACGTCTCATTTACCCCACCATTTGGTGTCGTAAGTTCCTTAAACGACTCATTTCATTATTTCGTTAAACTTACATTTGCATTATTTTAGCACACGACCCAAACAAATGCACCTTAGTATTCAAAAACTAAATAAACGACATATATATATATATATATATATATATATATATATATATATATATATATATATATATATATATATATTTTACATTCGTCTATATATTTTACACCTTAACAAATAAGCTATGTAAAGTTTTGAAACTAAAAAGCTACGTACAAACCATTTTGGAATACATTCCTAGCGTACCACAACAAGTATGAAAAACTCTTGCATTTTTCTAAGTCTTTTGTTTTATAAAAACTCGTCCCATGCAAGCCCCAAAACACACGTATATTTCTAAAATCTACTTAACGAGCGTATTATTTTATTTCACCAACCAATCGACCCTCTAGCAGCCTATCACTTTCATATAGAGACTTAACAAAAATACGTACGTTTGGATATAGTAAATAAACAAAAGTAAATCGACATAGGAACTAGTTTTGGATATTAATTAGTATCGACTGGGCCTTAAGGCCCAATCATTTCAAAATAAGCCGATCAAATAAGCTAAGGCAATAAGCAGTTTGGTAACTTTTTCATACTCCTAACCTTAGCCCAAAGCAAAGCCCAAAACCCTCGTAGGCCCATTGGATCTAAAAACACTAACGGGCCTTACATTTTCGTTAAAAAGCCCATAAGCTATCAAATAAGCTTTTTGAACTAATAAGATGTTAGAATAAGTTAAATAAGCTGTTTTGAAACTATTTAAGAAATGAAAACATTAAGTTTTGAAAATTGTGAATTTTGGACTAGATTTGCAAATTTTACAAAATTCGGGTTAAAAGTGTCAATTTTTCAAAGTTGTGGTATAAACTGTCAATTCGTAAACTTAAGGATGAAAACTGACTTTTATAAACTTTTGGGTGAAAAGTGTAAGAAATATAAAGTTTGAACGTAAAATGTAAATATATTTAATTTTGGACTAACGGCGTAATGCTAACGCCGTTAGGGTAAAAAGTGTAAATTTCTGGAAAGGACAAGGGTCGTATATAAAAATTAACATTTTTATTTTTATTTTCCATTTTTTTTACGATTTCACGTCACGACGTTACGTTTATTTTCAAACTATTATTATTATTAAACTTTACATTATATATATATATATATATATATATATATATATATATATATATATATATATATATATATATATATATATATATATATATATATATATATAAACTAAACGTACAATATACTATAAAAACCAAAAGTCTTACTAACGTTAAATTAATAAATCACGTATTCAAAAACTACTCGCGATTAAAACATTAGACTATCAAACACTAAAACTTGCCATATATTATCTAGGTCGTGTGTGGAGCCGTTCCCATTTTGCAAACTGAGTATCGATATTTTTATTCACTAAACCACTAAGGTGTGTTCATAGCCCACTTTTATAAAACTGTTTTCATGAGGAGATACATGCTTAAAACTCTGAACACAAGTATTTTCTTATACTATGCCTAAAATTGTTATTGCTTAAGTCCTTTTTTGCCAAAAGTCCCTCATATCATGAACCTTAGTCACCCAGAGGGTGAACGTAAATAATTGTGGATAGATCTATTAGGGATTGACAATCCCAGTTTGGGCGTTGAGAAAACAACCAAACGCACTTTATTTGAAATCTAATAGGTTACTGGCAAGGACCTATCCCGAGGGCCCCTGTTACTATAATCCATCATTTATGATGAGATCTGTTAATCAGTTGAGTGTCATGAGCTTAATGCAATAACAACTGATTTTTAAATTATAATTGTATACCGATGCAATTATCACTTATAGCTTGTGTTCAACTATTAAACTTAAACCTATGAATATCACTCAACTTTTGTTGATTTTTAGCATGTTTATCTCAGGTCTAAAATGAGCAAGGATGGGACGGAAGAGCACGAACTTTTTACAAAGGCTATAAAATTTTTATTATCATTCGAAAACCTATTTAACAAATTTTAAAACCACTGGGACCTCATTTTTAAAACTCTGATATTTACAAAACTTCGAATGATAAATGTTTTAGAAAATTATTTTCTACTGAAAAACTATGCGCTGTGAAGTAACACCCAATCTTTATTCCGCTGCAAATATTTTAAAATTGGGGGTGTTACAGATTGGTATCAGAGCTTTAGTTATAGCGAAACGGTCTAATACAGATCCGAACTATAACTGTTTTTACAAACCAAAACATTTTATAGCCTTACACTCTTCGTGCCTTCCGTGTCTGCAGACTACCTTGCTCAGTACATTACCTGTTAAGATTATTCTGCATGTTTAGAAATTGCGCTTACAAAATTTTTATTTCATCCGTACTATTATATCTATAACGTAAAAGTTACTTATAAAATACTATTCTCGGTTACTACAGTAACATGTCTCCAAAAACTTTCTTCAACGCCAAAACTACTCTCCGTAATACTAATACATCACCCGTCAATCAAAATTCTCCGAATACCGAAGACCCCTACGTACAAATATCACAGCCCCAACTTAATATAGGAATCACTCATAGATCACTTCCATCGTCACCTATCTGTTCACCCCTACGTCAAAAACTTAGGAGAACTACTGAATCATAAGAAGATGTGATTGGTGGTGAGGCAACATTCGAAGTTGGACAAAGTTCACGACAAGAGAGGCCGTGGAAGAATGTTGAGCCAAATTCTCCGTTACCCTACACTTTAGATTCCCCAATACCAGATATCCCAAGTAACTTATCCTCACCTAATTCCCCCAACTAAAATATAAGCACACCTGATTCAATATGGACTCTTGTTTATCAACAAGCCAGCATATTAGAGGCTCACACTGAACAGCTAAAAGGTTTACGACCAACAAAATTTGAATGGTACGACCGTAACCTTGACGCATTGTTCAAAAGAGCGGATGCTGAAAGACGAGCAATATGTGAATTAGGAATAAAGATTAATGAGATAAAGGACAACACCAACCAGGAACTTGGAAGCTTGGATTCCAGGGTCCGTTCTGCAAGAAGAGAACACGGTCATACACATGGTAGAATTGAAGACATTGAAAGGACCCTATGGATGGCTAGAGAGACAGCCAGGAGCCATGGTCAAAAGATTGCCGCATTAGAGAGTATGTTGGCAAACCAAATGAACATGTGTCAGGAACGTTTCTCAAACATGGAAGCAGCACAACTTGAACTTGAGAAAGAGATTAGATATTTACGTCAGAGGCGTAACTAATCTTAAGTTTACAAGTATCCCTGCTGCATCTACTAAATCAGACAGACTTGGTTAGTGTTTCATGTAATGTTCAATAAATCTAAACCTTTTAAAATCTGTAATCGAATCATAATATATAATAACCTCCTCTTCCGTTACATCTCTCTATTATGAATCAATCGTTTCTTTCGTATCAAGCATGCATACAATGAATCCTCATACCTTCATGCAAAAATCTCATCATTTTGTTATCTCCCTAGATAAACAAATAACTCCACGTAGATCCATGCCATATTAATAAGAGACCTTGTACCAATTGTTTTACAAAAACGATCAGTCAAGTTGTTAATATTATGATAACTTCTACAATACTATTCAAATCTACCGTAAGAAGTCTTAACAGTTGTAAGAAATTCTTAAACATACTATAATTCACCAAAAACCAAAGGATTGTCTAAAAATAAATTTTCAAAATAGAACTTGAAAATGGAGAGAAAAATTCATTTTAGTGGACGAATCGGTTTGTTCCTTAGTAATCCCATATCAAGAGTTGATTATCTATCTATGATACAACAGAGACATATCTTGAAATTAGATTACAGTAAGGAGTCAATTCAGTCTATCATCAATGAAATAATTAGAATTCATTATTTAAGTTATTCTGACATCAGAGGGATTCTAAGTTAAGTTTCATTAATGATTTCAGAAGATGGACAACGTAAACAATACGTGTACTCCATCATCATCAAAAATCACCATGACTACTGAAGATGTCAGGGAGTTGATAAGTAACATCATGTCAGTAGTACTTAAAGGAGTCACCATAGTTTATCCAAGAGGAGAGTCAGATACGCCTGACAAGCAGGAAAACTACATGGAATATAGGCCAAACCTCTTTAAAACTCCAGAAAGAATGACTAACCCTATCACCAACCATAACCAAGGATTTAGGCAAGAAGTTAGACCTAATGGAATCAAACAAAAGCAAAAACTCACAAAAATAGGAACCAACAACTCCAACCACTGCAACTTCACCAAAACTAAAGACTGCCACCACAAACGTCTGGGAAATCGTTTCAACTATCATCACCGACTAGGATGCAAACAAAAGGCTAATAGATACTGCCTCGTCACACATGTTGCCAGAAGGGTATATCTTGGAGGTAAACCCCTGTGTCAAAAATTCGAGAAGCATCACACAGGAATCTGCAAGATTAAGTACCTGGAGTGTCAGAAGACAGGACACAAGGCAACTAACTCTAGGACTTTGGATAACAAGAGACAAACAACAACTGTAATATGCTACGGATGTGGCGCAAAAGGACACTACAAGAACCGATATCCAAACTACAACATAAATTGGAAAGCCAAGACTTTCGCTAGGAAATGAAAACTCTACAAGGACGTCGGTGGTATCATGGGAATGATTACTAGATTTATACAAATGAATAAATTCTTGTTGTGAATAAATAAACTCTAGTTCAAAAATTTCCTGATTGTACCTCTTCCTTGTATTTTACTTTAAGTTACGATGGATGTAACTAAAGTATAACAACTATCCTTCTACCGTATCGAAAAATCTACCTTGTAATATTTCCAAAATAATTATAATATACGTCAATTTCAATTCCTATTCCAATTACCAAATAACAGCATACTGTTATTTCCCTAGAAATTTCTGACTCATCATATATATATATATATATATATAAAGTTCCTACTTTATTCTTAAAAGAAATTACATATTATATTATAATAACAAAACGGTGAACACCATCTAAAACAACTTAAAGAAAAGCATAAGTACCACTGTGACTGAGCCAAACATCACATCATTTAGTCCTCCATTAAACATAGCCTGGCCAACTATGTCTAATTTAGGAAGAATCATGTCATGATGGAACAATCATAATGTAAAATTTTCTAAATAACAATCTTCATGTAAAAGCAACAAATATAGATAAACTGAACTATTCATAAATATTACAAACTACGATAAAAACCTATCTTATTCCTTCGTCATTATGACGAGAAACCAATGAATATACAAATAAGAAAAACCCTAATAATTCGCAAAGACTAACAGAAAACTCCAATAACTAAGAATTTATCCGAATCCATGAAAATTAATAAATAAACAAATAATTAGCATCGGAAGTGCTAATGTCACAATAATTACAATATAAACCATAAAATCTTCAATAGGTTGATCCGCTATGACAACAAAAACCTCCACCAACATAACCATAGCAAGAGCCACCACAGGATGAATCACCTTAATTATGCTGAAAGATAAATATAAACAAATCATTAAAAACAATAACAAGACAAATTCCTAAAAACAAAACAAGTTTTATTCATTATTCGATAACAATACATAGAAACACGACAAAGGCTTAATTCTAAAAAACCCTAGTTTAAGATTATTACCCCCATATCTTGTCCACGGTAATGGCTAGAACCGTGAGAGGTACGACAAACAACAAGATCGCAACCAAGAACCCAAAGTCTTCGTCTGGAACATACGCTAAGTAGATAGCGGCAAGGACGACATACACAATCGCTAGTATCGTGATGAGGTGCGGCATTTTGGAGTTGGGAAATGATAGGAAAATGGTTGGTGGAAGAAATGGAAATTTGAAAGGGGTATATGTAGGTGGAAATCTAGCCGTTGGTCACTATTACGGACCGTTGGGATTTACTATTCACGACCGTTGGACACGGTACACCTAGCCATTACTTTACTATTCAAAACCATTACCTTCAATGTTCACAACCCTTAAATACACCAGTTACTAGATCTTGTCTAGCACAAATAAGTCTAAATAAACCACGTCTCCTAAATCTTAATAATAATAAAAATCTCTCGACAACCCTCTGATCGAAATTTCCTAATACAAAAATTTCGTTAAACTTGAATTCCGGGACGGAATTCAGAATGAGGGGTAGGTACTGTAAACTCCCGTAAATTTCCCTATAAATAGTAAAAGTAAATCAAAGACTAATATAACATTACGTTAATTAATAACGTTTTTACCAATAACAATTTTTTTTTTTTAATTTTTATATGCTATGCTACTCGAAATCACTACGATACTTATAATCCTTTTTACTCGGAACGATGCTCACACATGTACCACTATAGTCTAACAATCGCGAGAATATTAAATTTTTTTTTACCACTTACGAACTTACGTAACATATTTTAACTAAACGCGTTCGACAACGTCCGGACTCACGTAAACGTCTCACTAACTAAATTCTAAACTTTTCACTAATTATAATTAATAATTTTACTAATTACAATTACCCCTAACCGGACCCTAAATCTCACCCTAAGCCCAACACAAATCTCGGCCTGTTACTATTCCTAGCCCAAAACCACATAAGGCCCATTTTTCTTCTTTTGTTTTTCAAACCACTCGACTAGGACAAGTTAGAAACGAGCTTCGTACGTCCAATTCCTACACACGACACCCCTATATTTTTACACACCCTCGTTCCTCCCCTAGCCAACAATTAGAGTGTCGATTTTTAGTTCCCCACGTCGAGTCTAGATACGTTTTCACTAGGCAAAGCATTTGTCCCAAAAAAGATTTCATAGAATTTCAACTAATCCAAAACTCAACCATTTTAACCCACGTTTGTTTCTATAACGTTCTAAACTCATTTTAAATACAGACTAATGTCTAAATGTTGCAAACTTATCAAGTCTCACAAGTCTCAACTAATTTACAAATCGGTTTACAAAATAAAATAGTGGTCGACATGCATGTTTCAAACAAACTAGTACCTCCTTGTTTCATGCACACTCATTTCCATATTATATTCACCTAGGCAAAGTACTATAACATTTTAAAAGCCAATTCACAAGTACCATTTCATTTTAAAATTTCCAATGCCCACGTTTTTCTTTGAAGTAAGGATGTCGACACATAAGAAACCAAAAACATTGAGTAACTTGTTTACTCTTACACATTAGGACTTTTGGGTACACGTAACAATCCCATCACATTAAATTTTAGAAACTTGAATACACTAGGTACCATATAAAAACCCCATGCATGCATGCTTTCGTTTTCCCATTACATACAACGCAAAAAATTACCAAAATTTGTAAGTCTTAGTCTAGTCTTGGGTCGAAGCAATTGGGTAGGAATTCAAAGGATTCGTGTGGGTTTAGGAGGAACAAGTTGTTGTTTGTGAACCTTGGTCGAGCAAACATACACGCTACATCTCTCACTTCTCGACTCTACGTCTCATTTACCCCACCATTTGGTGTCGTAAGTTCCTTAAACGACTCATTTCATTATTTCGTTAAACTTACATTTGCATTATTTTAGCACACGACCCAAACAAATGCACCTTAGTATTCAAAAACTAAATAAACGACATATATATATTTTACGTTCGTCTATATATTTTACACCTTAACAAATAATCTATGTAAAGTTTTGAAACTAAAAAGCTACGTACAAACCATTTTGGAATACATTCCTAGCATACCACAACATGTATGAAAAACTCTTACATTTTTCTAAGTCTTTTGTTTTATAGAAACTCGTCCCATGCAAGCCCCAAAACAAACGTATATTTCTAAAATCTACTTAACGAGCGTATTGTTTTATTTCACCAACCAATCGACCCCCTAGCAGCCTATCACTTTCATATAGAGACTTAACAAAAATACGTACGTTTGGATATAGTAAATGACCAAAAGTAAATCGACATAGGAACTAGTTTTGGAAATTAATTAGTATCGACTGGGCCTTAAGGCCTAATCATTTCAAAATAAGCCGATCAAATAAGCTAAGGCAATAAGCAGTTTGGTAACTTTTTCATAGTCCTAACCTTAGCCCAAAACCCTCGTAGGCCCATTGGATCTAAAAACACTAACGGGCCTTACATTTTCGTTAAAAAGCCCATAAGCTATCAAATAAGCTTTTCGAACTAATAAGATGTTAGAATAAGTTAAATAAGCTGTTTTGAAACTATTTAAGAATTGAAAACATTAAGTTTTGAAAATTGTGAATTTTGGACTAGATTTGCAAATTTTACAAAATTCGGGTTAAAAGTGTCAATTTTTCAAAGTTGTGGTCTAAACTGTCAATTCGTAAACTTAAGGATGAAAACTGACTTTTATAAACTTTTGGGTGAAAAGTGTAAGAAATATAAAGTTTTGAACGTAAAATGTAAATATATTTAATTTTGGACTAACGGCGTAACGCTAACGCCGTTAGGGTAAAAAGTGTAAATTTCTGGAAAAGACAAGGGTCGTATATAAAAATTAACATTTTTATTTTTATTTTTCATTTTTTTTACGATTTCACGTCACGACGTTACGTTTATTTTCAAATTATTATTATTATTACTATTATTATTATTAAACTTTACGTTATATTTATATATATATATATATATATATATATATATATATATATATATATATATATATAAATAAACTAAACGTACAATATACTATAAAAACCAAAAGTCATACTAACGTTAAATTAACAAATCACGTATTCAAAAACTACTCGCGATTAAAACATTAGACTATCAAACACTAAAACTTGCCATATATTATCTAGGTCGTGTGTGGAGCCGTTCCCATTTTGCAAACTTAGTATCGATATTTTTATTCACTAAACCACTAAGGTGAGTTCATAGCCCACTTTTATAAAACTGTTTTCATGGGGAGATACATGCTTAAAACTCTGAATACAAGTATTTTCTTATACTATGCCTGAAATTGTTATTGCTTAAGTCCCTTTTTGCCAAAAGTCCGTCATATCATGAACCTTAGTCACCCAGAGGGTGAACGTAAATAATTGTGGATAGATCTATTAGGGATTGACAATCCCCGTTTGGGCATTGAGAAAACAACCAAACGCACTTTATTTGAAATCTAATAGGTTACTGGCAAGGACCTATCCCGAGGGCCCCTGTTACTATAATCCATCATTTATGATGAGATTTGTTAATCGGCTGAGTGTCTTGAGCTTAATGCAATAACAACTGATTTTTAAATTATAATTGTATACCGGTGCAATTATCACTTATAGCTTGTGTTCAACTATTAAACTTAAACCTATGAATATCACTCAACTTTTGTTGATTTTTAGCATGTTTATCTCAGGTCTAAAATGAGCAAGGATGGGACGGAAGAGCACGAACTTTTTACAAAGGCTATAAAATTTTTATTATCATTCGAATACCTATTTAACAAATTTTAAAACCACTAGGACCTCATTTTTAAAACTCTGATATTTAGAAAACTTCGAATGATAAATGTTTTAGAAAATTATTTTCTACTGAAAAACTATGAGCTGTGAAGTAACACCCAATCTTTATTCCGCTGCAAATATTTTAAAATTGGGGGTGTTACATTAGACACTGCCAGCGATTTGGTACAAACATTTAGAAGAGCCCGTGATCGGTACGACAAAGACAAAGAACAGAATATAAAAATGAAGCTCATTGCAAAGAGAGGAAAAGATGGACGAAATTACAATCTTCCAACTACCAACGAGGTTGCTGGTCTTATTGTAGGTGACTTCGATATATGTGTAGAAGATAGAGATATATTGATAGAAAAACATCGTAAAGGTTTGGAACGTATCAACATTTTCCATCCTATGTACCTTCCTTTGCAATACCCTTTGTTGATGCCTCGAGCGCAAGATGGTTATTATTTAGGTATACCACATCAAAAGAGACGTGGAAAACGCCCTGTTCGGTCAGAAAGCTCAGATCCATCCAACGACAAGAAGGACAAGACAGTTACTATGAGGGAGTGGTTTGCTTATCATATATAGGATCATCCCAATCAAGAAAACTTATTTACGCGTGGAGGTCATTTGTTTCAGCAATTTCTTGTGGATGGTTACACTATGGTCGAGACGGAACGTTTGTTTTTCCATCGATCAAAACAGACAAAGCTTAGGTGTGATACATATTCAAACATTCGTAAAAGCATTTCGGATGGTAATAACGACCCGACAAAGCTTGGAAAGCCGGTCATCTTGCCTTCTACATTTACCGGCGGACCAAGGTACATGAAACAGAACTATATGGATGCCATGGCGTTGTATAGATGGTATGGCTGCCCAGATTTGTTCATAACCGTAACTTGCAATCCTAACTGGCCGGAGATTGCAAGATATATGCGAGACCATAACCTTTCTGCCACAGATCGCCCTGATGTGATGACAAGAGTGTTTAAGATGAAACTTGACCAGTTAGTAAAGGATTTCAAAGAATTACGTTTATTTGGACTCGTTTAAGCAAGTACTATACATAACATTTTACTAAATATTAATACGTTTAGTATAAATTTTATTTGATCTCCCAAATTTTATACAATTCTACTTTTGAAAATTACGGTAACAATATTGTGCAGTGGTGTATACCGTTGAGTTCCAAAAGCCAGGACTTCCGCACGCGCATGTTTGTTTATTCTTGCACAAGGACGACAAGGTTCCCAATGCTGATCAGATTGATAAATACATTTCCGCTGAGATACCAGATAAAGATGATGACCCGGATTTGTACAAGTTAGTTATTGATTTTATGATGCATGGTCCTTGCGGGGAAGATGATCAAAAACAGGTGTGTATGGATGGGGGTCAATGTACTAAACACTTTCCAAAAAAATTCACACAACACAGCTCAGTTGACGCCGATGGCTATCCCGTTTATAGAAGACGGGACGATGGAAAATATGTGGAAAAGAATGGCCATCAGTTGCATAATGGTTATGTTATTCCGTGCAATGCTACGCTTCTAAGACGTTATCAATGCCACATTAACGTTGAGTGGTGTAACCAGACCGGTTCAATCAAATATTTGTTTAAGTATATCAACAAAGGTCCTGATAGAGTGTCTGCACAGTTGTATGAGCCGGTTACCACACCTGAAGGTGAACAAGTTGATAAACCTGTTGATGAGATTAAAGCGTACTTGGATTGCAGGTAACATTCTCTTTAATTATTTGATGTCTAATTCCTTATTTAACTGATTCAATCTATTTTATGCATCAAATTTTCCTAACAAGTTATAGGGTGTTTGATCTATATCGTGCCATCACTAATGCTTCATTTTCGGTCAGATGATCTACTTTAGATGGATCCGTAGACATAATACAAAAGGATATTTGCACATTTAGTTGATGGTTAAGTAATTATAATGATTTGCAAATATAGTTGAAAATTGCAGTACTTAAGAAACATGTACTTAAATTCCAGTTAGAAGTTTTGGTCAAAGAAGTTCAACATGTAAACCAAATCAGTTCTAAGAAGAGTCTTATAAGTAGATCCAACATTCATATACAACAAAACTTTTCCGATATCTAACAAGTTAATGAATGAGCTTAAAAAAAGCTTACAAATTAGCTTATTAAAGCTTTGTTAATGTCTACTTCCTTATTTAACCGGTTAAATCTATTTTAATGCATCAACTTTTTGTAACAAGTTCTACGGTGTTTCACCTATATCGTGCCATCACTAATGCTTCATTTTTAGTCAGCTGATCTACTTTAGTTGGATCCGTAGACATAATACAACGGATATTTGCACATTTAGCTGGTGCTTAAGTAGTTCTAATGATTTGCAAACATAGTTGGAAATTGCAGTACTTGAGAAACATGTATTTAATTTCCAGTTAGAAGTTTTGGTCAAATAAGTTCAACATGTAAACCAAATCAGTTAAAATAATAGTCTTATAAATACAATGGACTTTCATATGCAACACACCTTTTCCGGTATATAACAAGTTAATCACATTAATGCGTCGTCGGATTGCAGGTACCTATCTGCATGTGAGGCGGCATGGAGGATATTTGGTTTTGAGATTCATTATAGAACACTGAACGTTGAGAGGCTATCCTTTCATCTTGAAGGTGAGTAGTCAGTTGTGTATGATGAAAATGCGGACCTTGAAGCTTCTATTCAAAAGCCAACAGTTGGTGCTTCTATGTTTGATGGTTGGATGAAAATGAATCAAAAATTTCCACAAGCAAGGGAGTTAACGTACGCTGAGTTTCCTACAAAATATGTTTGGAACTTACAAAAGAGAATGTGGACATATAGAAAGCAAGGTAAAGCTATAGGAAGAATTCATAATGTTCCTATAGGAACAGGAGATGCTTACTATTGTAGGATGCTGTTGAACAGTCGTAAATGATGTCGATCGCACGCTGAGATTAGAAAAGTTAAGGGTGTTGTTTATCCTGCTTACAAAGAAGCTTGCTATGCAGCGGGCCTTTTGGAGAATGATAATGAGTATGTTGAAAGTATCAAAGACGCAGCCCATTGGGCATCCGCTGAACATCTTCGTGAACTCTTTGCAACATTGTTGTCTCAAAAGGAACTTACTACACCTTTGACTGTTTGGATGGAAACATGGCATTTGCTCTCAGAAGATGTTCAATACAAGAGAAGGCAGATTTTATGCATTCCAGGTATAACTTTGAAACAAGCTGTGTTACTATTATCTTTTATGCATCTCTAATTGAAATTATAATCTTATAAAACAGTCAAGTCATACGTTTTTTTAGCTACCAAAAGGTTATCTTATGCAACACTTCTAAGATGTTTTATATTAATATCTTAACGTTAAGTCATAGAGTTAAGTAAGTGATGTTTTCTATTAATAATCTTAAAGTTAAAGGTTATCTGATACAACACTTCTGAGCATGCAACATTTTTAGTTACCAAAAGGTTATAAAACAGTTAAGTCATGTTTTCTATTAATAATCTTATAAAACAGTTAAGTCATGGATTATTTATGTTACATCTTATCTTTTAATAATCTTGCTCTTAATTAGCTAACCACATGTCGTTTGTTTTATGCAGACTTGATTCTTGGTGATGAGGAAAAAAAGAATATAGCTTTGCACTATATTGAACAACTATTGCGATCAAGAGGCACTACTTTGAGGTGTTGGCCTGAGATGCCTTATCCGGATGACCGATACATAACTGAATTTGGTAACCGGCTTATATATGATGAGACGGACTACAATCCAGTAGAGATGGAATCTGAATATCAACGTTTGTACGCTTTATTGACTCCAGAACAAAAGGGTGTGTATGACACCATAGTGAACTCTGTTGATAGTGCAACATGAGGAGTCTATTTTGTTTATGGTTACGGTGGTACCGGGAAGACGTTTTTGTGGAAAACACTTGCAGCCAGCATTAGAAGAAAAGGTGATATAGTATTGAATGTAGCATCCAGCGGTATTGCATCTTTGTTAATGTCGGGAGGTCGGACTGCTCACTCAAGATTTCATATTCCAATAAATGTTGATGAGACCTCCACCAATAAGTGCACAAAGCGATCTAGGACACATGCTAAAGAAGTGTAAGCTTATTATATGGGATGAAGCGCCCATGGCAAATAAGCTTTGTTTCGAGGCCTTAGATCGGTCTTTGAGAGATATACTTCGTAAGAGCCGGTATGACACGTGTGATGAGCCTTTTGGAAACATGACCATGGTGTTTGGTGGTGATTTTAGACAGGTTCTTCCTGTCATTCCAAAAGGATCTCGGCAAGATATTGTTGGTGCTTCCTTGAAGCAATCTTACTTATGGGATTACTGCAAAGTGCTTAAGCTAACAGCCAACATGAGGCTTACTGTGGGATCACGCCCTGAAGATGTCACTGAAATAAGGGAATTTGCAGAGTGGATCCTGAAAGTTGGAGATGGCAAGCTTGGAGGACCAAATGATGGAGAGGTTGAGATAGATGTGCCGGAAGAAATTCTAATAGATGAGTCTGATGATCCAATAGCATCTATTATCGACTTTACTTATCCAAACATTTTGGATAACATACATGATCCGGAGTACTTCCAAGAAAAGGCGATTCTTGCTCCCACCAATGAAATTGTCGACACTATAAATGATCATTTGCTGGACAAGTTTCCAGGTGAAGAAATGGTCTACCTAAGTTGCGACAACATCGATAAAAGTGAGCATGGCACCGTCATAGATCAGTCCGTTTTCTCGCCTGAATTTATCAATGGACTGAAGTTCTCAGGTGTTCCAAACCACTGGCTTGCTTTAAAAGTGGGAGTACCGATTATGTTGTTAAGAAATATAGATCAAGCCAATGGTTTATGTAACGGAACAAGACTGCAAGTGCTTAAATTAACAAGAACATCTATTCAGGCGCAAATCATTAACGGAAACAACTTTGGAAAAAAGGTTATTATACCAAGGTTGCGAATTACTCCGTCGGATAAGCGTTTACCTATTAAGATTGTCAGAAAGCAGTATCCTATATCTGTTTCTTTTGCAATGACAATCAACAAAAGCCAAGGTCAATCACTTTCTAAAGTTGGTTTATACTTGCCACGTCCTGTTTTCACACATGGACAACTCTACGTTGCTATTTCAAGAGTGAAGAGCAAAAAAGGTTTGAAGGTTGTTGTATGCGATAATGAAGGTAATATCTCAAAAACTACAACCAATGTCGTGTATAAAGAAGTTCTTGAAGGTCTATGATCCTATAACAGGTATATAGAAGATACACATTTACCATTTGACCAGGAAAAAGCTCCAACCTTTCATTGTTAGCTTTTTATGAATATTCAACTTTTAATTCATGTAACGTGTGAATATTGGCCTTATTTTAATGTAACATGTTTACGTTTGTTGTTTTGATTAAAATTCCATTTGCCGTTTACTTTTATTGATGTTCCAAGAGTAAAAAGTCAGAAAGTGTTGAGGCGTTGTCTCATTCTTTATTTCATATATTAAATGCAATATGTTTACGTTATCCCTTTTCTTATCATCTCATTCCCTTTTTCTTTAAAAACAACCCGGTGTCAACGGGTCAATAAGCTAGTGTTACAATACACGATTCTTTTTAATATCCAGTAGTTTCCAAGTAATTAGGCCTAAACGCAACTATATAGACATCATAAACTTCTTCTTACTCTTGTGGTAATTTATAGTTAAATTGAAAATTGAAGGATATGAATAATCAAAAAAATGATGTTTGCGAGGGTGTTTGTCTAGGGCCACACTGTTACAACCTCCATCAATAAAAAAAAAATAAAATAAAAATAAAATAAAAACGGTCACATCAAGGGTTATATCAAAATCACAAGTTTCACAAATATAACTATTGCCGCTATTTACCGTCGCTTTGACGAATACTCATCTAGTTTAATTTAACTAATTGATAAATTCTCAAAAGTAACACTATATACTACCTCCATTTTATAAGTATATATTTGTGAAATTTGTTATGTTTTATGAAAGATCCTCCAGTTTTATTTCTTATTAAAGAATACGGAGCATTTGATGTATTTAACTAACGGAGGAATTTCATATATCCCCTGCAATCCTTCTTTGATCTCACATATACCATATGCAATTTCTAAATATCAAATATACATATTTAAACACTCAAAATATCACATCTACCTTTTTTTATGTATTTTACTTAAAATAAATTATAAAATATCTAAGTTAACACTATATATCTCTTCATTTTAAATTAAATGTTAGGAGAATTTAAAACGAATGGAGCATCAAGTTCTCAAAATTAACACTATATACTCCATTTTAAATTAAATGTTAGCAGAATTTCATATCTCACTTTTTTTTATCATTAGTTTTCTTATATATTCAAAATAAAACTATTGAATGTATTTTGTACAATGTTTTTAAAACATGAATGGGTAAACATGAAACTTTCAAGTTTTAGTTGGGGATTATGAAATTGACCCTTAAATGTTTAGCTAGTCTGGATTGTCTCAAAATAAGTGTCTATTTTTTGTTTAAAGCTATTAAAAGATATTTTAGTGAGTAATGATGATAATTGTTTGGTTGTGAATGTAGTTATATGTTAAAACGATAATGAACATTTTTTTATAATAGAGGGAGTAATATTAACAGGAGCGTATCGCGATGGCCATATGTGTTCTTCATTGAAAAGTAATTTATACAAAGTGTCTATAGCACAATTTAAAGAAATCTTATAAAACCAATAAGTTAAAGTATAAAGTACGCCCATATACACTAAGATGGCATGGTGTGGGTGGTTGAAAAAGCTAATATTTTTTTTATGTAGAATCGTAAAATCGTACGATGAAGGTCATCATCTTCATAACAATGCTTCAAACATCAATTTTTTTTCTTTTTTAGATGAGGTGATGAGTAAGCTATTATGTTTATGCACCATTTTTTTGTCAGCCTAAATCTTTTAAGTAACACAAAAGCTAATAATTTTCTTAAGACAAAAATACATCGTTGGTTCCTAAACTTTTCACAAAACATCGCATGGCACCCTAACTTTTAAAAATCGTCGCCTGGCGTCCAAACCTTGTGTTTTTTTGGCCGATTGTGTCCATTGACCATTTTTGGCTCAGTCAACGCACGTTTTTTGTAATAATATGAGGGGCATAATAGTCCAATCACGTTATAACCAGTAGTTAACCCAAGATAAACCAGACATACAACTTGAGGGACCATCGGTGTAGCCACACATTAACTATGTAACTTTACCGTATCTTCTGTCGTATCTTCTGTGATATGCATATTAATGTTTTAGCGGGAATCAATAAACCCACATCCAATCATTGACAGTTGAGTAAAACCCGATCATCTACCACACACATTGTCACATACAACCTCAACCCAACACAACCCTCAGCAAAGTACCCATATTCTATCTTATCGAATCCCATCTAATCACACACCCACAAAAAATAGGAACTTGCAAGCCTTGCAAAATCAAACAACACACATACGAGGTAACAATATTTACCAATTTTTGTTTAATTAAAACGTTATTTGTGATAATGTTAATCGGTAATGTAGAAGGTATGTATGGGAATCAATTTATTTGCACTTTGGACGATCCTGAAGAGGTTTTGGATGAGTTTGTAAGTTAAAACCATATAAGAATTAACTGTTATATCTCTAAGAATGTAGTTGTAAGAAATTGACAATGCTTAAAACTTAATATTGATATACAGGAACTGCATCATGATTTCGTGTTAGGAGGATCCTATCATGGGAATCTATATATTTACTTAGTTAACTATGAGGGGACTAGATGGAGAGTTAGTGTAAGAAGAGTATCACAATTAGTGTGTGTTGTTGAGGGAGCAAGGTGGAATGATTTTGCTATGCACAACATCACCTGTTCGGATGTTGCTTACTTACATTTTATAGAAGAGGGTGAGGATGTGTTTTATGTAGCTACCTACAATGAGTATGGGGAGGAGTTGCATAATTATGAACCAGTCCATGATTAGTTTTTGAGATGTATGGTTGATGTGACAGACACATCTCGTTTTAACCAACCAACGCCAGAAGATTTTCTAGCATATCTGCATGGTCCAGCAGCTACAGAGTCGGTCATGGTTACTAGTAACACCACTGATTGCCAAGTAGAGCTGGAGGTTACACAAGATTGGTATGATCGATATGTCCACACGGCCCTGTGGGGATGTGGTTGGAAAAAACTGGCCCAAGACTTGAATATGTCACCTGGTCAAAAAATGGTGTTTACTCAGGTTGTCCCGGGGGAGGAGTATAATGTCATGTTGTTTGACCATGATGGAGGGGCCATCACAACAATGGAGACATACAACACCAACATAGCCATGAATGCCCTGTGTCACCAACCAACTGACTATGGTATGTTTTAGTTTTTTAACTTTAAATACACCAAGTATCTCACAGCAGTGTAAGTTATTTGATTATATGTAATATTAAATTCAGATTTTGAATCCCCTCGGATGAATTGGATGTGTAATTGGGAACACCACACAGCCCATGACCAATGATTAATGCTAAACGGTCAACCTAAATTAACCAAATGAATGGTCAATAAGGTCAAACAATCTAGGTCAATGCTTCCGGATAGTACAGAGTATTATCGGGTCGTTATGTCCCGACGAGGTGTGAATTGTATTTGAACGTGCTTGTGATCGGGTGATTTTCACAGGAAAGGGTTATGGTGAGAAATATTGAAGAATTATGAAATGAAATAGCTTAGGAAAGTTACGTGATTGATTATGTGAAATTAGATTAGAAAGAAACGCGTGAAAACCTAAAAATGTACGTTTAAATTCCAAATGGGTACAGACGTACGTGAGAAAAAGTGAATCTAAAGAAATAAAAGGGCTACGAATATGAAATTGATATTTTTAAGATCCTAGTTAATAAAGAAAATTTTTGGTAAAAGAAAAATAATTTTTACACTATTTAATTAGTTATTATTAATTAATTACTATTTTCTAATTACTTTTGAATTATTTAAATTAACCTAAATTATAACTAATTATGAAATTACTCTAGAAAAATGAAAATAAAATTGGGAAAAATCTAAAATAACTTAAAACTAATTCTAAAATTAAATTTGTATTTTTTTTGACTTTTGAAATATTTATTATTAATTAAAAACTAAATATTAATTAATAAAAAGTAAATTAAATTATGAAAAGGACTAAATGAAAAGAGAAAAATCTGAAAAAATTACTAAAAATACTAAAACATATCAAAAACCTAAGAAAATTATGAAAATGAAAATTGCTTTTTCAATAAGCTGAAAATAAGCTAAAAAGCTTAAATAGAAGCTATCATTTTATTTATTTTTGTCTTTTTTGGAGTTTTCTTTTTCAAATCTACTTAAATACTTGAAAGAGAAAATTACACCATTCGTCCCTATGGTTTACCCAAAATAACACCGCAAGTCCTTTGGTTTTCATT
>JARVZY010009362.1:0-27260 GCA_030686995.1 Artemisia argyi
GGGTATGAGCATGTGGATCTTTGAGTGATGGTAACGGTCTTTCTCCAAGGAACATTATGAGTACCTGCATAAAATAGTTAGCAATAAAGTATCTGGTACTTACAGGTTCGGAATTAGAGATCGTCAACAGCATAGTATGAAGACTCCTTCTAACCCTTACCAAGGCCGTTCCTGAATCAGATACCCCTGAAAGGGCTTACTAGATCCACCGAAGTACATCAATGATTCTGGTGAGTTGCTGGAGATCACTCCACAACTGTAGACCGTTTGAGACATAGTAACCATCATGATAGATAAGGCAAGATCCATAGATCTCATAAAGACTCTTACAACTTGTGTCCTTTTTGGCGAACACAAGTGTATTCATAGAAAGTGTATCCTAAAAGATCTTTTAATGAATGTCATGGCTCTAGACTCGATAAGTGCATAATTTGGTTTTCCTATGCGGAGACTAGGGAGAGGTCTCCTGCTTCAATATCAACCATCTCTAAGAGATAAGTTGATAGATTACACCGGTTCTCCGTGAAAATGAAACAAGCTCTTTTAAGAGAACTTAAGTGGCTAGAAGGTTAAGTGCAGTGCGTCACTGGGTCCATGACGTATTTATCTTCAATACCAGTGTCACCTTAGTAACAACCAGTAGCATATGAGTTGAACCCGGTATCTGCCCTAAGGTTGAACATTTGGAGGGCTATTTCTTTTCACCCTTTTCATAACTTTTCTTTTTAATTCTTCAACCCCTTCTTTCTCCTTTCTCATTTTCTCCTTTTCTTTTCAATCATACCTAAGGATTTCTAATTCTAATCTATTGGATTTGTCCTTGGGTAGATCCCTCCGGCTCTGGCGGATCATAGGACGGTTTTTCCAAACCTTAGTCACCTTATATCTTCATGACTATCCTATTGTTGCCATCAAACCATTTGTGAAAACCTCTCAAAGTGTTTATGATAATAAAACATACTTTGTTAACACTTCGAGAGTTTTGCATTTCATGAAGGACCACCCCTTCGCATGTGCTCATGGATTTTTGAGAAATTTACACATGTGGGAGGAGTTTGCACTTTTTAAATTGATCCACTTTCAGTGAACACAACCGATTCGAGACACACTTACATTATTAGTTAGACTAGCTTGAAGTTTTTACCCGGCCTGGTCAAGTCCACAGAAAGTTTCTCGAAACGGTACATTTCTACTCAAACAAATCCTTTTCGAGACACGCTTACGTGGCTAGTTAAAGAGTTCCATTGTCAGATTTTAGGTGACAACTAGCTTTAGTAACTAACTTGATGTTATTACCCGTCGAGGATAAGTCTTTTCAATTACTAACTTTTGTTGTTTCGTCAATTCTTGGGTCATTTCTGAGTCGAGCTCGCATGAGATTCAGCCACAATCTTAAACACATTGATCACATTTTAATCACGTCTTCTCCCCCTCAAAAATAGCATATCCATGGTATTTTTGATACCAATTGATTAAAACCTTTTCTTTTTGGATAGCATATGGGAGAAACGGATGTTTGTAAATTCCGAGTTAGTTTCTTTTGAGCATGACTTTTTGGAACATCTTTTTATTACTCCCCCTCAAAAATAGAACATTTTGAGTAAATTTAAGCTTTTAAGGATTTGAGGGAGTAATATCTTGAGCTACATCATGAAAAATTTTGAAAACCTTTTGAAACATTTTTCAAAATTTTGCTCAAAAAATCAAGAAGACTTTGATAAGCTTTATGGTGAGATGTCTTCTTATCTTTTAGGATTGTCGCACAAAAATGTACAACAGGGTCCTTTCTTTGAAAATCACGGGTTATACACTGTTATGTGTGCATAAGCCATTTTGTTTTCAGGATAAGTGCTCAAAGAATATGTAAAACCTTTGTTTTGATTTAAGCACTTTCCTTTCTTTAAAGAACGAGTCCTTAGCTGAAATACTAGGGAGATTGTTAGAAATGAAGCTGAGCGATATTTACGTGAATTGGAGTAGACAACTAGTATGCATAAAGTGCAGGGACTACTAATGTAATATTGTAATAGTTGTCTTATATAAGGCCTACAAATACCCCTCAAGGATTCACTTGAGGGGTGTGGGTGTGCAACATTATCTATCATAATAAAAGTATCTTTGTTTCACCTCACCTTCTCTCTACTTTCTCTCTCTAGAATAATGATGTATTTCGATCAACCTCGACCTCCAGAACATGTTTCTTGGTAATAACAAGTGGCATCAGAGCTAACCAGGGGCGAATCGTGGTGTTTTTTGGGTGAAAATCTCGGATCAGTTACTGTTCATCGGCGTTTTACTGAGTTAGGAACAGGGTTTTATCGAGTTAGGTAGCATTTTTCATCGAGTTAGGAGGCTATTTTATCGAGTTAGCTGTTTTTCAAGTTAGCTTATCGAGTTTGTAGACTCTTATCGAGTTACATAAGTTTTGCCGAGTTAGGATTGATCAACTTTATCATTTATCGAGTAAGGATTTCACTTGGGTATAACGAGTTAGAAACTCTATTGAAATTTCTTCATTTTATCGAGTTAGCCCAAACATTACCGAGTTACAAGACCTTACCGAGTTACAAGATCTATCGAGTTAGCATATACTCTAACGAGTTACAAGATCTATCGAGTTAGCATATACTCTATCGAGTTACAAGATCTTATCGAGTTACAGGATCTTATCGAGTTACAATAATTTTTCCGAGTTACAAAGGTTACCGAGTATGGAAATGTATTAGCGAGTTAGGACTTTATCGAGTTAGCAAAAAAAAAAACAACAAAAAAAAAGTTTTTTGGCTGAAAAATTTGAGTAAAGTTTTTTTTTGAGAGGAGACTAAATGTTCAATTTTTACGCGAGATTCAAATTTTGGTATAACGTTGAAAATTTTGGCCCGAAATTCAAATTTTTAGGCCAAAATTCAAATTTTTTTTCGGTAAAATTTGGCGTAAACATTTTTAAAACTCAAATTTTTCTGGTAACCTTAGCATTGCATTTCATAGTGATTTCCAAATTATGGGCGAGCAAAGTTTCACATTCTATTTTTAGAGGGAAAATACAAAATCACTAAGATCAACGAGATAGAACTTCATTCTTCACCAAAAACACACCACGTATTGCTTAAAAGATCCTGATCAAGAATCTCAATCAAATGACAACGGCTAGTATCGGATTTTGTGATTATGGGGATAATTCTTTATCACTTTTCTGGGTTTAAAGTACATTTCAAGGGCATGTGTACTTATTTATCTCAAATTCTAGGGGTGGATGGATGCATGACTTTCGAAGATACTTGTTTGTGCATTCACTGACAATGATAGTGATTAAGACTTGGATTATCTAGTTATACCCAATGTAAGGATTTACATTGTAACTCACTTTAAGGAGTTACATTGTAGTACTCAGTGTCGCATGAAGTTGTGGATAGTTCAAGATGCAGAGATTTCATATACCGTTTGTACGTTTGAGTATATGGATCTACCTATGCTTAAAGGAGTTACGTTGTAGTGCTCTATATTGGTTCTTAGTCACACCATCGTACAAGATTAAGTCACATATCTAAGGGATGTTTACTTCATTTTCAGATTGGTTATATTGGGTTGTTTCTCTAGTCATTGGTCATTTACTAGCTGGTTGGAATTTGAAGAGGTCGCTTATAGGTTGAAGAGAAGAGAGGAGATTGTAGATAACGAGAGTCATATCTTAGCGACATATACTCACATAATGTGCTCCAAAAAGCCGTTATGGCTTCTAAATTACATTAGAAGTGTAAAGTACAGGTAATTGTATGGCATGTACACAAGATTATGATGATTCCGATAACTCGCAACCATCAGGAGGGAGAAGAACATGCCAAAAGAAGTAGTGTTTCGTCTTTAGTACATTGGTTGATCGAGGGAACTGTGCTTAATACCAAACAAGTACCATGAGGTACCAAGTATGTGTACATCAGAGCTTATTACCAACCTTCTATGCAATACTATGTGAGTTATGTTGTTATGCTGCTACCCGAACGACAACCATGTTCCTACACTTTTGAATCTACTTTATCCGCTGCGTGATGAAAAGAGAGTTGTCGATTCAAGAGGGAGCAGGAAAAAGAAATAAAGGCTCGCTAGTTAGGAGGGAGTAATAACCTAACTAGACCATTACAGTTGAAGTTCAGAGCTACAAAGACCTTTGTCGTCAATGTCAAATATCAAACACCAAGATCTTCGGAAGAGAGAACTTCAAGTCTGCCTCAGTGTCTAGACTACAGAGACTCTGCGCTTCAACAACATCAACATAGTTTACTATTGTTGTAATTTACATTGTTTATGTATTTATAGGTCTCATTGTAACCATTCTCGTGTGACGATATCTTGGAGGGAGATTGTTAGCCTCGCTTTTTTATAAAGATAACGTCACACAAGTGAATTGGACTAGATTAGAAACTACAAGGACTACTATTGTCAAGTAGGCAAATATGTAATGTTAGGAGCCTATAAATACCCCTCATGACTCTCCATGAGGGGTGTGGGAAAGTGTGTGTAAGCTTCACTTCATTTCATATTAATAAAACACATAGTTCTCCACCTTTCTCTCTCTACTTTCTCTCTCCATAAATAACCATGGTTTTCACATATTTCGATCAACCTCGACCTCCGGAACGTGAATCTTGGTCTCTACAGTTTGCAAATAAAGTAGTGCCCAAAATTATGAAATGAGCATAACAAGCCTAAACCATAGTAACTTTACATATTTCACCTACCTTTCTTTTTGAAAGCATGATAGATTGTGCTTTATTTCTAAAAGTTTGATCCTCTTGTATCATAGTATGCTTGCAGCTACCACAAACTCGAAACGTTCTTGCTATTATAATGGTTACTTATCTGAACTTTTGTCATCTTTAACCAATTATTGCTACTCATAATTAGCTACTCAGGAAACAAAGAAATAGGTACTACTATTGGGTCATTTGGGTGGTGGCTTATTCTATTTAGAATCTGAATTCCAAAGAATTTGAATCATGATTAATGACTGATATCATGGAGACTATAGTAATGTCAGAGACTTAATTCAACATTGAGTAACAACTAGCAATTGATATGGTTGGCAAATTGACGACCGGCAGTGATCTGCACAAATTAATTATTAAGGCGCACATACAAAAGCCTGAAAACTTGAAGTTGTGAAAGTGCAATGGGTTAATAGTAGGCCATTTTTATGATGTGATGAGGCAAATGGATTCTTGTATAAGTATTTAGTCGAAACTTTTTCTTTAACATGTACCATCAGTATCTCTTGGTTTATATACATTGTATTGCTAGGGACGTTTTCATGAGCACATCAAACTGCTGAGTGCCGATGGTGTCCACTTTTTTGTTATTGAGAGTATTCTGAATGTTGTATTGGTACTATATGATTTATGCTTGAGTGTTCAATCTCTTTAAGCAATCAAGTGTGCAATTGAATTTGATATCCAAATAGTAAAATCTCAACATTGATGCTTTTATTTATTTCCTTAACTTCCATTTGTCCGGTTTCTCTGGCATTTATAGTAACAAGTAGTGGTAATAGTAGCTACAAGATTTTAAAGGCCTCCTCCTTTACTGGTGACATTTTTAACTCTCAGGGTTGTGAGCGTGAGGTTATTGCAGCTGAGAAAGATTCTTCTAAAGAATTCAAAAGTGAGTGTCGTCTGCGCTTATCATGGGCTCTTGTTCATTCAAAGCGTCCTGAAGATGTACAACATGGGATAGCTATGCTTGAAGGTGAACACATGAACCTCGATATGTTTGGTTATCAGTTCTGAGTATCTGCCTTTTTCGTTAATAGTAAACCTTTGACAGTTTCAACAACAGTTCAATTCTCTTTATAATGAACGTGACAGATTAGTTTCCTGAGATGTTTGTATTGTTGAACAAAAATTAAAAACTAAGAT
This sequence comes from Artemisia argyi, assembly GCA_030686995.1. Lineage (NCBI taxonomy): Eukaryota > Viridiplantae > Streptophyta > Magnoliopsida > Asterales > Asteraceae > Artemisia > Artemisia argyi. The sequence goes on from JARVZY010009362.1 coordinate 5,910, forward strand.
TGGTTTATAATGGTCACATGCAATTTCTTTCAACTTCTGTTGTGTTTAGCTAACGAGGGTACCCTATTTACTTGGTTTTGCAGTTGCATTGCCTAGCACTAGTGACCCATTGCAAATGAGAGAAAAGATGTATCTACTTGCTGTTGGCTATTTCAAAAGTGGTGACTACTCGAGGAGCAGGCAATTTGCAGATAGATGCTTGGAGGTATCATCTTTTATGCTTTCAATGAGCGCATGCAGCCTATCAGGGATAGTAGTACTGATCTCGCAAATTTACTTGGTGGAATTGCAAAATGTGGGGCTCGTGCTCCTCTTAATGTTGTTTCATGGAAGTTAATGCCAGAAACCAATCTTGAATTAATGTGGCGAGATGTTAAGGTATTATCGTGTATTATAGATACGTTTCGGGGTATGCTTTTGAAAAAACACGTACATATGTTTCTGTATAGGTTTTGACAAAGTATATACAGTTTTTCCTTTTGTCAATAGGTTTGGTAAACAATCAAACATCGGTGGTATTGGATTTTCGTGAAGGTGTAGCATATCTTAATGGCCCGCAACAGCTAGACTTTGAGGCTGCTGTTGTGCACAGGGGTCTTGCACATGAGTATACACCAGGATACATGGTGTCAAATGAATTTGTCATTGGCCATGACCAATACCCTGGACGACAAATTGACGGGTCATTTGTAGGAGCAATTGTCCAAACATGTGCAGCAACAGGTCTGTTCATGTGCTTATGTTTCAAAGTTTTCAATATCATGTTCGTTCTCTATGTGTTGTCTATTGTATTAACTTGCGTCTGACATGTTGTCAAACTATATACTTCAGGTACCGCCGTACCGCTATAGGTGGTTCCAGACCATCTGCCCATAGGCCCCGAGTTCGTCCTTCTGTGACAATTGGTGTGAAACTTTTATAAATCAAACTTTCCAAGGGTTCTGAATGTAGTTGGATATGCGGGCAACTCATGGCTGTCACTTGCCTATAGGAGCCACCAACGTACGTTCACAGAGTCTTGAGAAAAGGCGACGCGACGACAATTCTAGAGGTATTTGCAACTACTTTTGAGCTTCATTCCGTCAAGTTTTTTTCAAACTATGTAAGCTCAGAGTCAGGATGTGAACTATTATCTGTTACCTGTCCGTTAACTATTGTCCCAATCCTTTATTTGATTTCTTTCCAATTGTTCCATGCCTGGGTTTCTATCCATTTTAGGAAGCGAAATTAAACGGTACTTTCAACCGGATGTGTGATAATGCTCTTATTCCATTGGCAACGCAGGTACGTTGACTAGACATCACAAAATTGTAGGTTGGTGATCCTTGGGAATTTCATAACTGTCGAGGAAGGCCAGAGGACATGGACACAAATCGAAGTTTATACACTGTGCATATACCAAAACGATGTAGCTGGTGAGATAGCAGCATGTAACACCCCCAAAATTTGGTACAGCGGAAGACTCAACAAGCTTTCGGGGTGTTACGGGGATTGGTATCCAACACAAGACATAAAAGAACGAGATAAAGTAAACATAAAAAAACACAACCAAAACGGGGTTTTAAAGTTTACATTTATCCCAAATTCATTCAGAGTCAGGCCCAAAAGAAATAAACGTAGGTCCAAAATTAAATATCAGAGTTTTAGAAAATAGATCCATAAACCAGGTGCCATTGCCAAGCCTTCCAATCCAAGCATCCAAATTATCACTTAATTACATTAGAAAACGTGCTAAAAGTCAGCTTGCGCTGGTGAGATCATAGGTTTAAATTCATAATTCAATATAGTGGACATATACGCAAAACGCTTGCTAGCTAGACTAGCGATTCACTAAAAACCTGCGGATACCCTCCGCTCCATCATAAATACACGGATACCTTCCGTAATAAACCTGCGGATACCCTCCGCCACAACATAGATACACGGGTACCCCCCGTAATATCATAAATACTCGAATAACCTCCGAAGTATTAATAACCTATAGGTGCACACTATAGTATCTAAATAAGCCAACCTTGAATAGTTCACACGAAACAATGTGACTAAAGTTGACAATTCATCCTAGTCTATAAGCATAGCAAGTTTTAAAAGAATACAAAAGCGATACTAGTCCACATAAAATGATTTGCACGTTTCTCACCCCAAGTATTGAAAACATAGTTCAAGAGTAAAAAGTGGGGCTATGACTCACCTCAAGTCCATAAATCAGCAAGAAGAAATCGGTAGAAGTAAGATGTATAGTAACTCAAAAGACGGAAACTACGCAACTCGGCACAACCTAACAATATCAACTCATTCAGAAATCATTTCTTCAAAATCAAATATTCCCAAACCCGAACGTATTCCATTTTACTTCCGAAAATCCATTTCTCGTATTAATCTCGTATTAGTTTGGAGTTTGACGTTTGGTATCCATACGGGTGGTGGGTCGACACAACTCAAATCAAGAAGTCACAACAAAAGGATAATAAAACAATCTATAGGTCTAATATTAGCCCAATATATTATTTAAATAAATCATCTAAGTTTATCAAATCCGTCGATTTGATAATCCCCCACATTTATTTACTTAATATACCATTCTAAGATTATACCCAAATTCTAGGTCACACATTGCACATAAAGTACTATATGGTATATATCAAAGTTTAATAAATTCTCTAATTATGCCGTTAAGCTTACCAAATTCGTTAAATTAGCAACCTCACGAGATACTTAGTAATTCATTATTCTCGTACACATACCACAACATATGGGCGTCGTAGGATACAATGCCCATTAATATACTCAATTTAAATAACTAAATAGCTCTTATTTAACCCGTCGATTAAATAAGTTACGTAGTTATCGAAAGTGAATGTATTAATCGTCATATATCCGTGACAACACGAACGTCACAAATAATATAATCCACTTGGACTCAAGTGACCACGACCCGTATAACTCGATAGTTTTTCCTCGTTTATTAAAAGATATTATTTTATTTAATATTTATTCAATGTCAAGATTTCATCGTTATTGATAGTGTTTAATTATAATAACGCTCCCAATATTATTACACTACTTTCATAGCATAATATTTATAGTCACGTTATTGTTATAATATTACTCGTGATTTTTTTATTTTTAATATACGCATTTATATATTTATATATACGTTATTCACGTCTATATACTTATATAAACGTTTATATTACCAATAATATTATTACGAGTTTTATTATTAGCGTTTGATTATAAATATTTATCGAATCATACGAAATGGTCACACGTCCGAGTCATCACTCTCGGCTCATTGTCCAAGTCCAAAATAAAAATGATAATCAATTCAAACCAAGTAATCAATCTCCGTCCAACAATTCCCAAAACACGTGCTACAACAATAGGGTCCGACTACGGTACCCGACTAACCTATCTCCGTCATTCTAAGTGACCGTCTCACAATCGGTCCCCAATATCACTTTTCGTCAACAACTCCACAAAATAATAATTCCATTGCCGAGACCACAAAGGGTCTCAGCCCATCAATACTTCTCGGCCAAAAGAAATAAACACAACAACAACAACAACAACAACAACATGAAACAACAGGAAAGTCATCAAGATAATATTCATGTTCTTGGTCGATTTACCAAGTCAAACTCGTGCCGAGGGACCCAGTTGGGTCTCGGCTAGACCACGAGTCATGAGGACTCAAACCCAGGACCACAAGGGTCTCGGCTAGGCTCATACGAGCACACCAAGCTGCCAAACGGACCACCTGGTCCAGTAACTCAATAACATCAACAATATAACAATCATACTATCAAAAAAAGATCAATTTGCTCTAGCCCCTGGTCCTTACCTCCTCGTCATCTAACCGAAACGAGACCAGAAAATATCACAATAACCACGAGGACTCAACACTAATCAACAAGTGACCACATATGCTCGAAATAAGAAACTTAGACGAGAGTTTAAGCTCTCGGTTTAGTCGACATATACACAACCACAAACAAATGGATACCAAAACTTGTTTAAATCTCGTTTATATATATAAACCCACATATTTTTCATGTTTTTAATCAAAGTGAACCAAGAAAACCCAAAACCCAAATCGATATATACTCTGTATCTCACGGATCGATGGAAACCAAGACAAGTTTACACTTGTTTTGTCACTTTCTCACCTTCTTGAACCTTGTAACTTCACGAATCTCATAAAAACAACAAAGATGGAATCGGATTAATGATGAAAAATGATGTTATGGGAGGTTTTAGAGCGCGTGTAGTATCTCAAAAGAAAGAGGGCGAGATGGGGATTAAAGTGGTGGTGGTCGTGAGTGTTGATGGTCGGCGGTGAGGCTGTGGTTTGGCCGAAATGGAGGTGGCGGCTAGGTTTATGAAGATGGTGATGATAAATATGTTGAGAGAGAGAGAGAGAGAGAGATACCAAGGGATAGATGTTTGTTTGTTTTTGCTTATGACCGACCCACCACAGGGACCATATAATGGTTTACTCTTTTTTTTTTTTCTTTTCTTTCTTTTACTCAAACAATAATAATAATAGTAATAATTTTGATAATAATAATAATAAAAGTATTATTACATTTAAGGTTACGGTGGCTACGTGTAAGATACACGGACCAAAACCCGTAACTCATTTCAAATCATATAATACCTCACGAGACGTTCCATAATTAAATATATAGTTAAACCCATAAATTCAAGACATTAAATTTGTTAGGTTATCTTAGTATCAGAGTCAACGTAGTGCCAAATGGGAATTTCAATAATCCTTACGGTATTTGATGTTCTGCCTTAACCTTAGAGCATGTCAAGCACTTACTAATGTACAACGCTATATCTGCCTTCATGTTTGGCCACCAATATAACTTCTTAAGGTCCTGGTACATCTTGTCAGACCCAGGATGAATAGAGTACCTTGACTTATGCGACTCATGCATAATCAACTCTCGGATTCCTCCATATGGTACCCAAATTCGATTTCCAAAACACAATACTCCATCAGAATGCTTAACAAATCCTTTCTCATTTTCAGCCATCCCAAATATGTTCTCAGCAGGTCGGTTTTCTGCTTTTAGCACTTTCATTTGAGCTTCAAATATTTGAGACGGTAACGGCGATACGATAGTCATTCCCAATGACCTAACTCGTAACGATGGTATTCTCTCCTTTCGACTAAGAGCATCAGCAACAACGTTTGCTTTACCAGGATGGTAGCGAATTTCGCAATCATAATCGCTTAGCAACTTAATCCAACATCGTTGTCTCATGTTGAGCTCTTTTTGATTCAAGATGTGTTGTAGACTTTCGTAGTCAGTAAACACAACACGCTTGGTTCCATACAAGTAATGTCTCCATATCCTTAAGGCATAAACCACAGCACCTAACTCTAAATCATGGGTGGTGTAGTTCTTCTCATGCTTCTTGAGCTGTCGGGAAGCATAAGCTATCACTTTCTCTCGTTACATTAACACAGCTCCCAAACCTTTATGAGAAGCGTCACAATAGACAACAAAGTCCTCACTACCCTCAGGTAACGCTAAGATAGGAGCACTACACAACATCTCCTTAAGTAATTGAAATGCTTCCTCTTCCTTATCTCCCCATTCGTATTTAACACTCTTTTGAGTCAATTTGGTCAACGGTTTTGCTATCTTCGAAAATCCCTCAATGAATCTTCGGTAATAACCGGCTAAACCCAAAAATTGACGAACTTCTGTTGGGGTTGTCGGTGCAGCCCAATCTTTAATAGCCTCAATTTTTGCGGGATCTACATGAACTCCTTGACTATCAATCACATGACCCAAAAATTGTACCGTCGGAATCCAAAATTCACATTTGGAGAACTTGGCATACAGCTTCTCCCTCCTGAGCAATTCCAAGATAAGCCTTAGATGCTCCTCATGCTCTTTCTCACTCTTTGAGTAGATTAGAATATCGTCAATGAACACGATCACAAACTTATCTAAATAAGGCTTACACACCCGATTCATGAGGTCCATTAATACTGCTGGTGCGTTAGTCAACCCAAACGGCATCACTTGGAACTCATAATGCCCATAACGGGTTCTGAAAGCCGTTTTTGGAATATCTTCCTCATGAACTCTAAGTTGATGATATCCCGATCTCAGATCGATCTTCGAATACACACTCGATCCTTGGAGCTGATCGAACAAGTCGTCGATCCTTGGTAACAGGTATCTATTCTTCACCGTTAACTTGTTCAGCTCTTGGTAATCAATACACATACAAAACGATCCATCCTTATTCTTCACAAATAAGACCGGGGCTCCCCAAGGTGAAGAACTTGGTCTTATAAATCCTTTTTTGGCTAACTCTGCTAATTGTTTTGACAACTCTTCCAGTTCAGTGGGTGCAAGTCGATAAGGTGCTCGTGCCACAGGTGCAGCACCAGGTATCAACTCAATCTGAAACTCCACTTGTCTAGTAGGCGGGATTCCCGGCAATTCATCTGGAAATACATCAGGAAAATCATGAACTATAGGCACATCTCCAATGAACCTTTCCTTCTTCTCCTTCCCTCCTTTCTCAGATATTTGAGCTAAGAAAAGGCAACATCCTTTTTCCATCAACTTTGGTAACTTAGTGCAAGAAATGACCGCTAATCGAGATGGGCTCCTTGAACCTTTTCGATCTCCTTGTATATTTAGAATATCTTTTCCGTAAGGCACGCGCACAATCTTCTCATCGCAAATTATGTAAGCATGATACTTCGACAACCAATCCATACCAATGATGACATCGAAACTTCCTAACGTGACGGGTAGAAGATCTATGTTGAAAGGGTGATTCAAGAAATTTAACGTGCAATCGCGAATGATAGTCTTAATCCTTTCTATGTTCCCGTTAGCTAACTCTATATCTGATACGTGGGAATCGCACCAGGCTTTACCTCTCAAGGGATCTTGAGAAGCTTACAACCCCCACCAGGCAGTGTACCTGATCGTTGTAGTATAGTATAGTGACAAGTACCGGGGGATTGATCGTTCAGCTAGGAATAGTGTCGCTAGGATTAGAAAACCTAAATACTAGTTCTAAAGATGAGAGATGATTCTTTTTGTATTTTTATATTTTTATGAAAGCAAATTAAAATCTCGGGTTTTGAAGGATTTGGGGCGGAATTAGTTGCTAGTCAACTAACCCAATACTAAAGATGCAATCAAAATAAAATACTAAAATGAAAATAAACTAATTTAAACTAAGGTTGTGAGCAATAAGTGGGAGAAATGTGTTGGGAATAGACTTTATTATTTCAAGTGTCAGTCATTGAATTTTGTTATAGGTTGCATTATTTAGTTAATACGTTAGTTATTTTATAAGTTTTATAAAGTTTTATGCTTAGTTTATAGGTTTGGATAAAGTCTAAGGGCTAAGTATGTAATATTGTCTAAGTGTGGTGAAGCCCTAATCCTTACCTATAAATAGTAATGTATAACCTCATTTGAGGTTGTTGGTTCACTAGTAATGTCATTAGTATCTTATTATCATATTAGGTGTTCCTTTCACTCTCTCTCTCTCTACTTACTTTCTCTCTCTAGATCTCTAAGTGATTATGTTATAAAATCATGACCTAACAAGTTGTATCATTCGCCAAGGGATTATATAGGTTGATTTAGGTTTGATTTGGTAGAAAAACTAGGTTTTAAAAGTATTTTTTTTGTCAAAAAATGGTACTGTTCATCGCCACCTTGCGAGTTTGGAAGTTTTGAAACATTGCGAGTTAGGAGTAAGACATACCGAGTTTGAACTGGTGTCTATCGAGTTTGGACAAAAACTTAGAGAGTTAGAATTTTAAATTCTTACCGAGTTAGGAATCTAAAACTATCGAGTTAGGAAATTTAGGTTCTACCGAGTTTGATCTCAAAATTGACGAGTTAGCCTGTTTGCCTTATCGTTTATCGAGTAAGGTTCTTTGTGGCAACCTTTTAAGGGGATACTCTGCTCAAATTTCATCAACTTACCGAGTTTGAATTTAATAAGTTATAGCTACTTATCGAGTTTGACTACATCTCTGTCCTTACCGAGTTTGAAACATTTGCAAAACATACCGAGTTTGACTTATTCTCAGAACTTACTGAGTTTGAAACATGTGCAGAACTTCCGAGTTTGACAACATCTCAAATACATACCGAGTTTGAGTTTGAATTACCGAGTTTGAAACCTACTCTAACATACCGAGTTTGAAATCTTTTCTTAACATACCGAGTTTGATAACTTCTCATACTTACCGAGTTAGGCAGTTTCTAATCTTACCGAGTTAGAGATTATCAAATCTTACCGAGTTAGACAAACATTAAAACAAACCGAGTTACATCAAGTTTTGCAAATCAACTTAAAATTTCAACCTGTATCTATCTTTAACGATCAAAGTTTTAACATAATCACATCATCTCATCTTATCAAAAAAATTTCCTTCTTATCTTTCTCTTCTTAATTTCAAAAAAAAAAAAAAAAAAAAAAAAAAAAAAAAAAAAAAAAAGAGAGATTTTTGGCGGGAAATTTTGAGTAAAATTTATTTTTTACAGTAGACTAAACGTTCAATTTTTACGCGAAATTTAAATTTTGGTATAACGTTGAAAATTTTGGCTTAAATTTCAAATTTTTAGGCCAAAATTCAAATTTTTTCGGTGAAATTTGGCGGCAAAATTTTAAACTCAAAATTTTCTTGCAACCTTTTAATTGCATTTCATAGTGATTTTCAAATTGTGGGAGAGAAAATTTTTTCAAATTATTTTTGGAGGGAAAATCTGAATTCACTATTTCGACCTTGCGTGTGACATTTTGCTTGATTTTTTCGATTACATCGCAACAATCAAGGGGGAGAGCAATGTCATCTACAACGTCTCAATCACCTTCTTCCAACTACCTTCCTCACCAATATTCTCATCAGCAACAGTATCATCAACAACAAAGTCACAGCTCCCTCATTGATCATGTTCTGCTCTTTGGCAATGAATCAAGGCCTCCAATGTTGCTACCAGGAACGTATACTGTTTGGAAGCGGAGATTTCTACAATGGCTCACAGATCGTCCTGCTGCAGATCTCATGCTTAAATCCATTCAAAATGGTCCATACAAAATGATATCTCTTGCTGACTCAACAGGGATTATCAGACTACAAACGGATGAAGATTTGAACGCTACTGAACTTGCTCAGTACGATGCTGACCAACAAGCTGCATGGTTCATGACACTAGCACTTCCCAACTTAATTTACATGAATATGGACTTTCAAGCTAGTGCCTATGAAATGTGGAAATATCTTGAAGCTATGCATCGTACAAAAGAACTTCATCACTTCAGAATGAAGCAAATTCTTGAATCTTGCTTAAGCATGAATCCACTGAAGACCATTCTCCCTGCTCCACCAACTCCAGCTGTTGACCATGGATCCTTAATTCACACTCCAAATGGTCTCTTCTTCAATCCTCCGAATGCACCTGAGCCTTTCTTCATTCCACAGTACCATCCTGCAACACTACATAATAATGTGCAATCTCTTTTGCAAAATCTAGTGAAGCTTAGTCAAGTATCTTCTAAGAAAGGCAATGGCGCTATGACTTCAACTTCTGAATGCTTAAACACAATGAAAGATTCTGATGATGAAGAAGATCTTATCGAACCGAGCATGGCATTTTTGGCATATACAGAAAATATTGCAGATGTGGAAGATCAAGATTATGATTCAACTCCACTCTTTGACGATAATGTTGAATACAATGCCACACTTAGTCAAATGGAAGTTGAAGGGGGTAATCTCAATGCTGTTTTGCAAAGGGTCATGGGAGATATTCCATGTGATGATGAATATGCAGATTTGGAATCCAATACAGTAGATTTGGAAGCCAATACAACAGATGTGATGTTAATGGCAAACATGCAGGAATTTCACATGAATTATACAGGCCCAGAGTATGATTCTGATGATTCCGAAGATCCATTTGTGAAATTACACAAAGAGAAATGCATGACATCTTTAAGATTACTTTATTCACACCTGAAGCTTCTCTCAAACAAAGACTTAGCATAAACTCGTTCCAAGAGTGGATTCAAATGGGAATTTCCAAACCTGTTTGGAGAAAAAGTTGATATTTTCACTACTTCGATGTTCGAAAACATGTATAAACTTGAAAAGCAACTTGCAACTGAAGAATTTCACTAGAATGAATCCAATGCCGCCTTCAGAGTGCTCAAGAAACAGTTTCAACATTTCATATGTTATGACTGTGAAGTAGTAAGCGAGTATTTTGTAGAATACACTCGAATTGAGGCTCAAACCTTCAAAGATATATTGCTCCAACACCTGGATGCCATTGAAAAGTCAATTATTGAAAGAGTACTTCACAGACTAGAGCATGAAAAAAGGGTTAATAAAAGGAAGTCGCAGATTCAAGAAGAGCAAGTTCATAAAGTTGATGTGTTGGAAGCTAATTTGGTTTTCATGGATAACAATGGGACAGAATCAGAAGTGCAGGATGACAACAGCAGATTGGATACAGATGCAGACTGTGCAGAGATCATACCCTTCTATGACTCAGAGCCCAACTTTGACAAAGAACAGATGGATGAGGTAGATGTCATACCCATCTATGACACAGAACCCAACTTTGACAAAGAGCACATGGATGAGGTACAATCTACTGTTGATCACATTATGCCTGCTACTGAGAAACAACAATCTGAGCAACCTAACTTCAGTAATGAAGGAGAGGTTGACCAGAATGTTGTTCAATGTCCTGACAAATATTCTGAGTTTGAGTCCTTGCTTGTTAATCTAATAACTGAAACATCATACCAGACTCTTGAGTCTGAAAATATTCTTCTCAAAAAGACCATTGCCCAGTTTCATAAAGATTTTTCAAAACTGGAGGCACATTGCATCTCACTGGAACTCAAATTGCAAAACGAATCTCTAAATTCGGGCAACAATGGTCAAGTTTCGAATGAACTAAGTAAACGTGTGGATACATTAGTTAAAGAAAATGAGCTTTTAAAGGGTCAAATTCAAGCAAAGGTGTTTGCACATGCTGCATTGCAAAACAAATTAAAAAGACTAAATGGCCAGAGTGTGGATACTAAGTTTGCAAAACCATCAATCTTGGGGAAACCGACTTCTCAAATAATCAGAAAACGATCAGTTGTTAAACAACCAACTGCATTTAAATCTGAACGACCTAAATCTTCAAAATCTCGGTTTACCTCCCAAGTTGTTGAGAAAAACAATTTGACAAAACCAGTCACTCCACATTCTTGGCCTAAGGAAAATGCATCTGTGTCTGCTAAATCTCAACACGTGATTATACCTGGCTCATCTAGGATTAGTTCAAAAACAGTGTCTAAAACGAGCATTAAAAGTAAAGATTCTTATGGAAAATATGACATGTATAAGAACTATGATCTAGAAAAGGCTAGAAAAAAGGCGCTACTTCAAAAGGATGGAATTCTAGGTTTAAAACCTCATGTGATGCCTTCCACTGTAGTACAAAACACTGCTTGTAGTAGTACACCAAAACCTAAGAGTACTCAACAAACTAATAGGAATTGGCTAGCTTCTAAGAGTAGTTGTGTAAATAATCATGTTGTCTGTGCTTTAAGATATCTTCAAAAAGGAAATTCACTTGAAAAAGCTCAATCGACTAAGACAAACAAACCTGTTGAACCAAAAGTCATAAGTCAGAAACCTAAGAAGTGGATCAATATAGGACAAAGGTTTTCTCAACCAAGTGATGCTCCCACATTTCATTCCACTACATCTAAAAGGAAAACATCTCCTAGATCTAACAATAGGTGGGTACCTACGGGTAGAATTTTCAAATCGATTGGTCTTAGGTAGATTCCTACAGGAAAGATTTTAGACATTTGCACCAAAACTAATGTAATATCCACAACATCTACCTCTGAGACAAGAATGAAAACCATAGGAATTGTGTCTTCGAGTGTCAAGAAGATAGTTGACACTACATCTTTATGCTTCTAACACCTGGAACCCAGTTTCACTTGGGGCTCCATGTTCTCTGTTTTGTCTCTTCTTTCTTTCTCTACAGATTAAACAGGAATGGCTTTAAAACAAATCAGTTTCGGACCCGCGCTTAAAGCAATGGTTTCTGAGCACAACAGCTTAGGACCCATATCCAACCGCTTAAAAGCACATCAACAATGGCTTCTGAGCACAACAGCTTAGGACCCGCATTCAACCGTCTAAACTTTCCAGAATCTTCGGCTGAACCTTTGTCTCTCTCCTGTAAAGAAGTGGAAACCTTGTTTGCTTCATTGTTTGATGATACGATTGAAAAACCGTCTTTCTGAGGTCTCACCAATTTCCGCTGCACATCTTGATCACAATCAAGTACTTGATTCACCTCAACAAACAACAACAACTGTTAGAAAAGACGGTCCTCCAATTGCATCTCCAACAACCACAGAACAAACCGGGTCCAACTCACGACAATCAGCTGAAGACTCCATACCTATATCAGTTCCACAAACCGCAGAGCACGACCCAGAGGCGTTCTTTAACCCGTTTACACCGACTCAACTCATTCCTGACATTGCTGAGTCGTCTACACGCAATTTGGATCCTGCTAATATGCGAGATTATTACCAACTTCACCTTTCGACACACAGTTGGACTTGAGATCATCCTTTAGTTCAAAGAGTCCGATCTACTGTGATTCCAAAAGTGCCATTCACAGGAGCATGTCGAAAAGGGTACCGTTGAATTAAATTTTGTGGGCACTAAATACCAATTGGCGGACTTGTTTGCAAAGGCTTTACCTCCATCAAGGTTTGTTGATTTAGTTCACCATATTGGTATGAGGTGCTTGACTCCAGATGATTTGCAAAATTTTCTTAAAACCTAAGAGAGTCAAACATCAAACCCATTTTATATTAAAAAAAAAAAAAAAAAAAAAAAAAAAAAAAAAAAATCCTCTTTCTTTGTGTACAAACTTCGAATCTTCAAAACTATGTTCCTCCATTTAAACAAATTTTGCTTTACTCGGTCAAAATGAAACATGTTTTGAGGGGGTGAAAACTTTTCACAATATCATGAAGTTTGCACACCTCATTTTTATTCAACAAGGATAAAATGTTTCTTCATCATTCGGATCAAAACTCATTTTTTCAAAAAGTTCTACGATCTCTCGAATTAAAAAGTGCAAAAAGGTTTCACAAAATATATGCTAATTCGAGGGGGAGAAAAGGAATTTTTTTTTCTGCAACGATCCCAAATTAATCTAGTTTGGACTTCAAATGGAAAAGTAATTAACCTTTTAATGAGTAAAGTTCACAAAAGTCTTAAACTTAGGTAAAAGGACCTTGCAAGGAAAATAAAACAGGCTCTAATCTATGTTTTCACACATGTTCTCAAAAGTTGCACACATGATTAAAACCTCAACGAATCAGACTAACGATTTTTTTTCCTCAATTATCTCCATAATTGTGAGTTTCTAATTTCCTCATTGTTGTTGTCTAATCGTTCCCTAAATGTTTCAAGTGTTTTCAATGGTCAAAAAGGCATAATCAGAAACTAAGGTTAATGTAATTATCGATCGGGGCATTTCTTTTTTATGTGTTTAGTCTAATTTATTATTTCATATAGCTTTAGAGAACACTAAAGTATGCTCGATTGGTGTGTTTGCACGATTAGAAACAACATAGATTTAAAATCAAGTGATTTAGGGTTTAAGATTTCGATGTCTTTGCTGCTACTAGGATGTTTAATTTGTACAATATTCATGCATTATGATGATAAAATGCGTGCAATGTCTCTAATCATAACCCCTAACCATTATCATAATTGGAAAATCTCGAGTGATAGGATGAGTTAATCTGTGATCTTGTGTGTTAATTAGAGAATTCTGAGCATTTTGGTAGATTTAGAATGAGTTTCTTGATTCATCTGTATACTTGTTTGTGCCTGATGCATTTTCTCTGTGTACAAGCACATGTCATCCCATTGAAAGTCAAAATTTCAACATTCGACAAAATGTTTCTTATGGAACATATTTTGAGGTCAAAGGGCAAAATGTGTTTAAAGGCTAAACTGGTAAATGGATCCAAAATGGTGAGAAACAAATTTTTCCAAACTCTACACTATTGTTTTATACCGGTAAAGCAAGTGTAAAGACCAAAGCAAAGTTGTCCTAAATTTTTCAAATTTTCATAATCTGGAATGCTTTGGCTACGATTAAAGAATGACTTTGATTTGGGCATCCCAAATACCTGAAGTTTTCCATTCATCACAAAAACTAATCTTCAAAAAGAACCCATGAGGTTCAACTTTCGATGGAAATCTTTTTCAGATTTTTAAAAACTCAAAAGAGAGACTCCGAGTCTCAAACAACTTTCAACAGTATAAGAGTTTTGAATTTCAAGCATTCTTTTTTGTATAATACTTGATTATGTTTTCTAAAACCTTGAGCAGAATCATCTCTCGAATTTTTCAAAAAGTATTTCTTTAATACGATTCTAAATTCTGCTGAAGAAGACTATCTCTCGAATAATGTTCATTATTTGAGGGGGAGTATTTTGTTTAACGAAAACTAATTTTGTAATAATACAACGACTTGTGCACTCATTTCAGTGTACAACTCGGTTTTCAAAGAAAGGAAAGTGCCTTGCTAAACCATTTCTTAAAAACAAAACGTGCACTTATCCTTGAAAACAAGAAGAAGTTCTCATGCAAAGCTTATCTAAAACTCTTTTAATCTTGAGCAAAATTTATTCAAAATTTTTCAAAACTTTTCAAAATTTTGCTCAAGATTTTTCAAATCTTTACTCCCCAATTCGATCCACAGTTTAAAAAATGTCAAAACACATGCTCGTTTTGAGGGGGAGTATTTTGAAATCAAAATGCTTTGTCAAAATCATGTTTTATGGCTTGTACACACATAACAGTGCACAACCCGTTCTTGTAATGAAAGGACCCTGAGGTACGCTTCAGTGCCTCAATCCTTATATAAGGAGCGAAGGCTTCTTACTTTTGAGTAGAATTAATCAAACATTTTCTGATTTTCATAATTCTGCTCAAAAGGCAAGTATTTCACCTCAATGAGTAGTCACTTGTTGAGGGGGAGCACTTGAAAAATTCATCGTTTGAAAACCAAAAGTTCTTGTTGATATCTCCCAATAAGACTCAAAAAGCATATTTTAATCAAAAGTTTATCAAAAACAACATCTTATATGCTATTTTTGAGGGGGAGAAAAGTGTAAGTGATTAAAATATGAAAGTTAAATGTTGCTTAAAAGTCAAATCTCATGCGAGCTAGACTCAGATTCACCCAGGAATTGACGAAACATAAAAGTTAGTAAATTCGAAAAGACTTTTCCTCGACGGGTAATAACATCAAGTTAGTTACTAGAGCTAGTTGTCACCTAAAAGCTGACAATGGAACTCTTTAACTAGCCACGTAAGCGTGTCTCGAAAAGGATTTGTCTTAGTAGAAATGTACCGTTTCGAGAAACTTTCTGTGGACTTGACCAGGCCGGGTAATAACTTCAAGCTAGTCTAACTAGTGATGTAAGCGTGTTTCGAATCGGTCTTGTTCACTGAAAGTGGATCAATTCAAAAAGTGCTCGCTCCTCCCGCATGTGCAAATTTATTTAATACATATGAGCACATGTGAAGGGGGAGCCCTTCATAAGAAAACATAAAACTCTCAAAGTGTTAAACAAAATGTTTGATAAACACAAACACTTTGAGAGATTTTCAAAGGTTTCAATGGCAATTATAGGATAGTCATGGAGTTATAAGGTGACTAAGGTTAGGAAATAACCGTCCTATGATCCGCCTAAGCCGGAGGGATCTACCCAAGGACATCACCAATAGTTAGAACTAGAAGTCCTTAGGTATGATACGAAAAAAGGAGTAAAGAATGAAAGGAGAAAGAAGGGGTTGAAGAATTAAAAAGAAAAGTAATGAAAAGGATGAAAAGAAATAGCCCTCCATGTGATTCAACCTTAGGGCAGACACCGGGTTCAATTCGTATGCTACTGGTTGTTGCTAAGGCGACGCCGGTATTGAAGATAAAGCCGTCATGGACCCAGTGACGCACTGCACTTAACCTTCTAGCCACTCAAGTTCTCTTAAAAGAGCTTGTTTCATTCTCACGGGGAACCAGTGTAATCTATCGACTTATCTCTCAGAGATAGTTGATATTGAAGAAGGAGACCCCTCCCTAGTCTCCATATAGGAAACCTAAGTGAGCACTTATCGAGTCTAGAGCCATGAGATACATCAAAGATCTCTTAGGAACACTTAGTATTTCTACAACTGGTGCTCTACATCAATGGACACCAGCTGTAAATTATCGAGTCCTTCGCAGATCTTAGCAATCTGCCGAGAACGTTTATGAGAGAATTACAAATGTATTTCTCGATGATTGAATGGAAATTCCTGCCAGGGTCAATATCAAACAGCCCTGACAGCAGGTCACTTCGGTAACCCCACAAGGGTTACGCTTAGTGTTCGTGGTGGTTCTTTAGCGGTATACAGTCGTGGAGTGATCCCCAGCGACTCACCCAGTCATTGAGCTACTTAGTAGGTCTTGTAAGCTCCTTCGGGAGTATCTGACATGGGAACGGCCTTGATAAGGATTAGAATGAGTCTTCACACTATGTTGTTGACGAGCTCTAATTCCTTATCTGTAAGTACCGGTTGTTTATTGCTAACTGTTTACTTGCAGGTACATCATCTCCATGATGGTAGATTCCAGCATGCTCATACATACATTTTGAAGCAAATTAAAGCTCCCCCAAAGATCTTAGCACAACAAAGTTCAAAGAAAGATTCTACGCCAAAAAGGAAGAATCTACAAAGTATAAAGACTAAAGATCAAAGTGTATGCAAAGGAACTTCGTGCTTTCGAAAGTCTAAGTCCTAAGATGTATGAGCATGTTGGAATGGCGGACAACCACCACAGACACAGAAGTGACGATCGGCAGACAACTTCATAACATGATCACCATCACATCAACAAAGAACGAAATACTAAGAACGATGAAAGATTTTGCTAACTATTTTTGAGGACGTCAACTACAAATTCAAAGTATAGAAGATGACGACGTCGAGCAACCTTTGATGACCAACACTTCAGGGGAGATTGTTAGGAATAGACTTTATTATTTCAAGTGTCGGTCATTGAATTTTGTTATAGGTTGCATTATTTAGTTAATACGTTAGTTATTTTATAAGTTTTATAAAGTTTTATGCTTAGTTTATAGGTTTGGATAAAGTCTAAGAGCTAAGTATGTAATATTGTCTAAGTGTGGTGAAGCCCTAATCCTTACCTATAAATAGTAATGCATAACCTCATTTGAGGTTGTTGGTTCACTAGTAATATCATTAGTCTCTTATTATCATATTAGGTGTTCCTTTCACTCATGCATTAAATACAACCAATAAAACCTAGTACACATCGGTTCATGTTTCCTAACACGTTCAAGCATGTTACCATTTGGAGATCTGCCAGTTTTCTTAAGCCTGACATTGAAATCATTCATCCAATACAACCATAAACAAGTAATCAACACATAATCAACATCTAGGTTTCATTAGATCTAAGCAAACACAAGATAAATCTAGCCTAGCATGGTGGAATCAAGACAAGCACAAGATATAGACAACCAACACATAGACATATTGATTGAATTAAGAAAAGACTTATCTTAATAACACATGTAAGGATTCAAGGGTTGAAAACCCTTGAAAAGCTGTAAAATTCGTATATGGTTCGGCCTTAGGGTTTCTCCAAACTTGTTCCTCTCTAATGAATGAAAATTAGAAAACTATATATAGATATTAGAGGCTGACGGCGTCAAGAACAAATGGGTGACGCCGTCATCTCGCCGCCAAAATAATCCTCGGACTGCCTTGATCTACATCTGACGCCGTCATGTTGTCCATTTTTGCAGGCCGTCACACTTTTAACTCTTGACGCTCTACTTGTGACGCCTTCATTTCTGTACTGGGTCGTCATGGTATTTACTCTTGACGCCGTCAGGAAAGTACTCTTGACGCCGTCACACACTGTTCCCAGCATGAAAAATTAAGTCTTTGGCGTTTTCTTCACTTTTATACTCCAAAAACGTCCGAATTGCTTCCTTTTCCAGATTTCACTCCCAAAGTACCTAAAATCACAAAAGGAACAATTTAGGGCAATATTTGATCAAATAAATTCAATTCCGGGCTTAAATGACCCCCTAAAAACAGATCATTTTTCGCCTCATCATATACCCTTACACTTGAGATTTGCTTGTCCTCAAGCAAATGCGCTTTTATTCTAATCAAAATACAAGTTAGGGGTCATTTAACACTAATATAAAAGTAATTACAAAAAATAATCGTTCCACTAAAGACCAAAGACAAGCACGGAGGTCATATACTAGCACCTCACAAATAGTGTTTAGATACTCACATCTCTCGGGTGTAATAAAGTATAAATTACAATATGGAAACGGAAGATATCTCTCTCTACCTGTCATAGCAAAATAGATTACCATAGGCTTGGGAAAGGATCAAACCTCCACCACATGGCGTAAGCACCTAGGATAAACTATCAAAGAGGTCTTTTAAAAGGGTTGCAACGTTAGGTGTAGGAATATGAAATACATGGTTTTGTTGGATATAGGCAGTCTTTACTGGTGGCGAGTTAACAATCTTCGTCAATTACATGTACAATGTGGCGTTGCTAATCCAAGACTAGACTCGACTTAAGCTAATAAATGAAAAATAACAAAAACATAAAATAAACATAGAATGAAACGGGATGGTAGTCCGTATGTTTTTCTCTTTTCTCTTTTTCTATTTTTTTTTTTTTTTTTTTTTTTTTTTGCATACACTCTTACCCTACCATCCAAAATAATACATCATAGGGAATAAACGTTCCCTTTACACTTGAATTTTTACATACTTTACAATAAACTAATCTAATGACTCGAATTAAGATAATCAAAACACTTGGAGTACTTTTAAGATTAACATACATATGGGGGTAATAAATGATTTTCTTCCCCATTACTCCATAAAATAAGTACTTTACCCATGAGTCCCAATCGTCCCAAAACAATATGTACAAGGATATGACTCGACTTAGCAACCATGTTATCAATTAGATAATTAACTTAGGGTTTAACAAATAACAATAATGCACTAAAGATGAGTGCATACACGGAAGGCTAAGGCGATTTGGGTGTACATTTAAGTGGGGTGTAACAAATTCTTCCTTTAAGTAAAATGCTTAAAGTTAGAAACGAAAAAATAGACTCGGAGAGGTGTACTAGGGGTTTCGTGTACTAAAAATGAGTACAACGCTAAGGTGTGGGAAAAATTATATGACTTAACTAGCCAAGTAATATGACTTAAATGGTCAAGTAATTATGATACGGGTTTAACACAAGGGTGATCCTAATGCCTCTTATCATGTAGTAAATCCTACTACACGAATGTAGTCTCACTAGCGGTCTCGGGATGCATCACTAACTCAAGTTCTAGAATCTAAATGCTACCGGTACACTCATAAGCACTAATAGTAAATGCTTTTCCTATCAAATCTAAAGGCGAACCTCACATATTTGGGTGGAAAATTTTTCTGAATGATACGGTTATGTGCTAGTCATACAATCTCCTATCCATGAGACACTTGCTATGGCTAAAGTTTCACTCCTAAATGTTGTAAAAAATTATAAATTTGGCGCTAAAATTGCACTAACAAGTATTTCTCATAGTTTTATTATACATCTACTATCAAACAAACAAACTCAAGCAAAAGTGTATCTGTAAGGTATCATCATTTTACCCTCCCCTTACACTTAGGATGAACATTGTCCCCAATGTTCAAGTAAAGAATGTAAAAGTGAAAACAGTAAAACAAATGAAATCAAATACTCCACTGATTCGCTCGGTATGGATAATAAGGTGGCCAGGTTAGATCTTCCTCCAAGAAAATGAACAATCAAAGCTTCCCTTCCAGAAAAATAAATCATCTTCTTGTCATACATAACCTGTAAATCCTGAGAAAACAGACAAAGCAACCTCGCATAAAATCGGCGGCAATCTACATAAGTTACTAAATCCTAGAAAACAAAGTAAGATATAATGCTTGTGGAATGAAGTTTGCAGATTTCCCGGAGATTAAAAAACTTAATAATTCAACAAAAATTTTAAAACTCCGTTAGAAAAACAAAACTGGTAAAATTTCCAGATTTTTACACGTGACGCCATCAAGAGCAAGCTCATGACACCGTCAGAAGTGTCCTGCAGAAATTCTTGTGTTAAGTTTTCGGAAAATTTCTGAAAAAACTTGGTTCTACTTCCTGGAAAATCCTGCAAAACTTCATTATGACTCAATACAAGCATTTGACTCTAACAAATACGAATATACATGTCCACTTAATATTGTGGAGAATCATGATCGGTTTGTTTCTTAATAACATATTTGGGGTTTCCCCTTACACTTATCTTTTGCTAAAATACCTTTAGGTGAAGTTAAGACTAGGCTAAACAACAAAGTAAAGTATTTCCACTTTTTAGTTTAGAAACATGATCTACCAACAATAAAAATAAAGCATGCATACGGAAGCAAATAACAAACAAACAAAGTAAAATCACACAAAGCATGGGTTGCCTCCCAAGAAGCGCTTGTTTTTGTTCGAGTCACGAGCCTGACTCTACCCTTATTTAACAGAAATAGGGGAGGTTTTCCCTACACTTAGGATTAAGTGCGGGTGGAAGTAGCGATACACACCCTTAGGGTGGAAGTATACCACGTGAGAAAATAGTGATGGATGAATTATATGCTCAAAGGGGTGTGCTCCTATCATCATAACCTTACCTAATTCAATCGGGTTAATGGGTGGATTAAGATTTTCTCCTAGAAAGGGATCATTTTCAATCAACTTCAAGAGACTCCTAGTTGGGAATCCATCTTGACCTAATAAACCCGGTTTAAACCCATAATGTTTCTTGTGATCAATCATAAATGGGTGATGTAAGCGTGTAAGGTCATTTTCCACTCCTATATTGGCTTCCTCTCTACAAGGCTTAGAGTCCACTACCTTTATCCTAAGACTACCCGAACTATATGGTTTGATGGGTGGATCGGAACCTATTTCAATTCCTAAATTTTCATCCAAGGATGGAAGATTAGGTAACGGTTTTGGTTGAGGCTCCGATTCATCAAAACTAGGAACTTCCCTAAAACTAAGAGTAAGGTTATCATTATAAGTATTCAAACCTATATCCTCTAGATGTGTTTGGTTCAAAGGTTTTACCTCTATTGGGGTTCCTAAAGATGGTAGGACTTGTGGGGTACTTGGTGTTTTTAA